>JAWZYV010016786.1:0-39493 GCA_038373885.1 Cheiracanthium punctorium | reverse complement strand
GAACGTAAATTGCCTTCAAATGAGAGAAAAACTGAAAGATAGGGTGGAGGAGTTTTCATAAGCGAAATCATATGTAATAAAAATATTTGTAAAGTGTTAATTAAATTATTAGACGCAGCAGTAGAGATTTCAGTTTTTTTCTTTTCTTTTCTATAGGATTATTTAAATATTATACACAATATACAGCAAAATATTTTTTTGATTTATAAGGAAAATGAACCATTGTTTCGTTGTAATTTATTATTATAATTACTTATTTATTTATAGTGTTGTGTGTTAGAGATGAGTTCGGCCTCATTTTTTGAAGCACGAGCCCTAGGACTTTTAATCCGAGTCTGCCAGAGCCCGAGCAATACTCTTCAAGTCGGAGCCCGAAATTTCAGCAAAATATAAATAAAATTCAATTATTTCATTGATAGAATACAATAAATTTTGCCGTTTCTGCAAATTAATTACACGCACCTTCTAGGCGCCCTTGCAGCTATTTTTATTTTTCAATAAGTACGTTTATTTTTCCCATGAATGGCTTTCTAAAATTTGTTTCAGGTGTTATACAATAAAGGAGAAAATTTTCACGAACCCGAACGCAATCCTGAATTACAGAGCTCGAGATCGGTTCGTTCCCGCGCTCGGGCTGAGCCATCTCATCTCCGGTGTGTGTGTGTCCAGAACTCTCCTAGAACAAAAGCGTAGCAAAAAAATCGGTACTTAATATCAGTTACTTAAAATTAAAATACTGAGTTATTAAAAAGTTAGTTGTATCTGAATTTCTATAAATAAAAGCAAATTTTAGAGCTCTTTTTTTTTCTTTTTTTTTTAAGGACAAGAATTTTAATATTTGCATACAGTCAGTCATTGAGTCAGGACATCTTCCGTTATATAGAGAGATTAATGTAGAAAAGCTTTAGGTGAATATTTGCACTTTACAGGAATCGGAGAACTACTTGAATTATTCCACGCGTGACGTATTTTGTACATCACAAGTTTGAACTAAATTGGGTTTCTAATGCCTTTTTAAATTCGTGATCAGGAACTGATTTCCGGCAGGGCATTGGGGGCAAGCGCCATGGGCCTCGACGAAAGGGCCCCCCAAATTACCCTTTAAGTTTAAAAATTTGTAAATTTATAAATACTAAATTGCATGCTGACAATTTTGTGTAAAAAATAGTCCAAATACAGATTAAGTCCCCGGAAGTTTCAAATTAATTTTTGAATGAAATAATAAATGAAAAATAGGTGTTTTTACTACAAACGTTTCTGCAGATTATGAGTTCTGGAAAAACGCAGAAGAAAAGTGAAAACTATTTTACTATGACTGTTTGTTATCAGAAATTATTGATCCCCGTTATACTCGATCCTTAACTATTCGAAATCCAGAATACATTTTCAAAGCCCAAAAGAAAAGTGAAAAATTAAAAAATAAATATTTTTTTTATGTATACAGGGTGCTATTTTGAAATCGGGCTTGAATTCTTAATCTATTAGAGATAAGTGGGTACTGTAAATTGAAAAAAAATGTTCAAAATAAGGTCGGAAATAAAAATTTGTTAAAAAATAATTCCTCTCGTTAATTTTCAAAAAGTTACACTTTTTAAATTTTTATACGACCCCGTACGAAGCAATTCCATATTAGTAACATGTGCCCAGACATTTCAGGGGTCGTACAGAAATTACGAAATTTTTTCACTCAGGAATAAATGTTTACATACAAAATCATGATACTTCGAAATCATGATGTCTCCGATCATCTTTCTATAAAGCAATCTCTGCAACTTCTTATGATGAAATGCTCAAATTAGATACATCACCTCATTAGTCTATGGGGCACAATTTACTAATTGGGAATGTTTTTGTACGGTGGTCGTATAAAAATTTAAAAAGTGTAAATTCTTGTAAATGAACGAGATAAGTTTTTTCTTAACGGATTCTTATTTCCGACCTTATTTTGAACATTTTTTTTCAATTTACACCACCCACTTATCTCTAATAGATGAATAATTAACGCCCGTAACCACCTTTTTGGGACACCCTGTATAAACGTAATACATGTATTTTTTATATTACATCTGTATATGCATTTTTCAGAGTATGAACATGAACTAAGCATGAAATACATAGAGCATATGTAATTGAATAAGAATACTATTAGTTTATTCTAATTTTGCACAAACGAATCTTTTATGCCTAAAAATACACAGTTTGAGAAAAATGCTCTTCTGATTACAAATAATATAGATAAATGAGGGGAAAATGGAAAGGTTTTCTTTTTTACATAAATTTATTAACCTATATTTTTGTATGAACTAAACATGAAAACATTGAGCATATTTATTTCAATAAGAATACTATAATCTAATTTCTGCGCAGTGGCGTAGCGAGGCCCTAAAATTTAGCTGAGTTCTATTATTGACATGAAGAATGCTATCCATAATGTAGATTATCCGTTACATCAGTGCCTAAACCCCCCCTAAAACTTTTTTCTGGCTACGCTACGGTTTCTGCGAATATACTACGTGTAAAATACTAAGACGCAATAGTCAAATACAGTCGAGAAAAATTAATAATAATTTTCGAGCCCCTTCACCAAAACTTTAAATGTAAGTAACGCGCAAATTACATTGAGCGCCGTGGTGGAATGTTTAGAACGATGGTCTTGTACTATGGCGTCCCCTGTTCGAATTTCGCACTGCGCAAGCGATTTTTTCTCCACTTACGCTTTTTTCAGTACATCAATACGAGTAATTAATTCTTATGTCAGTCCAGTAAATATTTATTTGCTGTTTCATTTATTCATTAATTTATTTTTACTACTTACTGAATTTTTTTTATTACTTATTTACATATTTTTTAAAATTCTTTTTATGCTATTCGAAGTCAATTTATACAATTGAGTATAGTTATGATTATTTAAATAGAATAATTATAATTATAGTTATGACTAATTGGATTTCTTTTCCCCTCATCTGGTACATATTCATCAGATGAGTTATCTTTAACCGATTCGAAACTTTCTTCTATACACTCTTCTTGAGCATGGATCCATTTCTCATCAGTTACAAACTTCTTTTTATTCAACACATCCAATGTATTATTGTACAATTCTGTGCCTGTCATCATAGCTTCTTCAGGTAGTGTATCAGAAACTGGCGTTGCAATTTTTTTTTTTTTTTTTTTTTTTTGAGAAGTGAACTTTCGTAATACGCTACTCCATTTTTTAGTCACTGCTTCAAAACATCACTGTATGCAGAACTATCAGTAGCTTTTTCATCACTACAATAATTTGCTTGGCCTGGTGGCATAATTCTAACTGCAATATAATACTTTCAAAATAAGTTTCACTGCTTAAGTATGGCTATTCGAAAATTTCACATGTGATATTTTAAATTTGATAATCCATCAATAGATGACAGACGATTAAAAGAAATATTGCTGTTGCTGTGTCATCACGAACGGGTAAATTGTTAGAAAAGAAGTCTGTCTTACGATTGTGACAAAAGGAAAAGTACCTTAAATAAACATTGCGTTTTGCGAGTGTGAATTATTTTGATTGTGTAAAATTCTGATTCCAAGGTAAAGATTTTGCAATTAGAAATAAACTTTAAATAATAATTAAAAAATCAATAAGTAGGTACTAAAAATAAATAAATAAATAATTGAAAAAAATTTGTAAATTATTTACTTGACTAAAAAATGAATTAATCATCAGTACTGTACTTAAAAACAGGGTGAGCGGGAAAAAATCGCCTGCGCAGCACGATATTCGAATCTGGGATCCCAGAGTAGAAGACCACCGTTCCAACCATTTCACCACGACGCTCAATCTGATTTGCGCGTAACTTCTATTTAAGTTTTGGTGAAGTGGTTCGAAAATTAATATTAATTTTTCTCGATTGTATTTTAGTATTGCGTCTTAGTATTTTACTTGCAGTATATTCACATGGTATACTACACTGTACCAAAGATCATTGAAATCCGTTTCCCCGAGGCCGTGCCTCCTCTTTGTCAGCCGTGTCACCATATGAATACTTAATGCCGGAATGACAGTTCATTAAAAATGTAGAGACACACACTTCATTGTAGAGGTCTGTTAACTTGTTTTCCGATTTTCGATTTTCCACCCAATATTAGTTATCACATCCTATTACATAGAGTTCATGAAGTTGAAATCCAGCGTCATCCAAGCAGGAAAAAAAACATTGGTAATGTTTACAGCAGACCCAGAGGAGGACGAAAAATAGATTATGTATTATTATTGGGTTGGAGGGAAAGTTCTGTTGTATTTTAAATACGCAGGTGATTTTTCTTGTAAATAAAAAAGCATCTGGCTTTTTTTTTTTTTAGCTGCTGTATAATATAAAAGGTGCCCTTTTTTACTGTTCATTATTTACTTGTGATATTTAAAGTGAAAATCATGTCAGTAGATAAAGTGCAGTGTCCGATCTTGTAAGAATTTGTTCATCACATCTGATTAGACACAATCTGGAGCCGTTTTTGGACAGGCTGGTTACTGGAGATGAAAAGTGGATTCTTTACGAGAATATTAAGAGAAAAAAATCTTACTGGAAACCAGGAACATCATCAGCAACAGTTAAAAACCCAAGTATCCATCAACGAAAAGTACTGCTTTGTTTGTGGTGGGACAGGAAAGGTCCAGTGTACTACGAGTTGCTGAAACAGGGAAAAACCATCAACGCGGATCTGTACTGCAATCAGCTGGATAAATTGAATGCAGCCATCTTAGAAAAAGGCCAGCATTAGTGTCCAGAAAAGGAATAGTGTTCCACCACGATAATGCTCGCCCGCATACTGCAATGGTGACACAACAAAAACTGAATGCGTTAGGATTGAAGTCCTTAGTCACCCACCGTATTCACCTGACATTGCACCATCTGATTATTATCTGTTCATATCTCTGCAAAATTATCTAACGGGGAAAAAATTCAAGTCTTTTGAAAGTGTTTCTAAGGCAGTTGCTGACTATTTTAACTCCAAGGATGAGAACTTCTACAAAACAGGAATTCACAGGTTACCCGAAAGATGGCAACATGTTGCAGCAAATAACAGAGCATATATAATTGATTAATATTAAACACATATTTTTATAAATGAATTCAAATATTTTCTTTAAAATACGACAGAACTTTCCCTCCAACCCAATACATTATGTTTTGCTGTATAATGCATTATAATAATATTATGAAAGACAAGAAAGGGACTGCATTTTCGTACAAAAAGTATTTTTACAAAATCGGAAAACACTTTTTATTTTATTCGAAATTTGTGAATCTTTGTAAAATATGTGTTTCTTTTTAAGTGTAATGCGCTACTAATAATTTGTAATATGCAATCTTTTTTTTTTTTTTTTTTTTTTTTTATCTATACTTCGCTCTACTAAAGTTAGTCTAAAGCTACATGTTACAGAAATTATTTGATTGTTTTCTATGTTTTAGAAAAAATATGATAGTCGCATATTTTTTCAAACTATAAGGTCGATGCGCTATTGCCAAAATTAAATTAAAAAAATTATATATTTTTTGCATTTCACTTATCTACCATACACATACGTTTTCTACTCTATAGCGTTTGAAAATATATTAAAAAAAATTCGGCGACCCTATTACACAGTCCTTAACAGACAAACATTTCGTCGTGCAGATTCATCATTCAATTAATTCTGAACCAAGAGTCGTGCATTACGACGGGCTATCCAATTATCATGGATATAATTAGTTATTCTATTATCACCGATCACGGTCTCTATGATTTAACTCTTACTTTCTCTCTTCTTCTATCATTTCTTTCCTGTCTCTTTTCTCTTCCTTTTCTTGAAATATTTTGCTTTATATCTTATCTTTATGAACACAAAATATTCTAAAGCAGATTCACTTATTTTAACCGAAATGTATGACGCCATACTGGTATTTACGACCTACGCTCTTCCTCGGGGAAATTCATTAATGTCACATTTTCTTTCAATATTTTCAACGCTCTTTGTCACCAAGTGTCACAGTTCATTATAAGCAATACCTACCAATACCCACAACTTTTCACATGTCAATCTGCATTACATAAACAAGTACTTGCAATTCAGAAATAAAGCAGTGTGACACATCATATTTCATGTTTTATTTTTAAACTTCAACTATGTGCTTTAATGATATGAGTGAGCATAATTTTCCTTTTAAGGGAATGGTGGACATTAAAAAGTTTTTTTATTTTATTTAATAAGATAGGATTATGAAATTTTGTATTTTAATATATTAAACTAAAAGCATTGTAAACAACTGAAAAAAGTTTTAAATAAATTTTAAAAATATTAGTAATTAATTAAAAATTAATTAATTTTTTAGTTTTAAAAAAATGCTCCATGCGTTTTAACTTTTTTTTTTAGTAATTGTGTTTTATAATAGCATAAAAATATATTTAAAAAAAGTCTATGTATCGGTTTTTGATTCGACCGAATAGTTAATTTTTTAGAAATATTTTCACGGATATATACCAAACTTTCCCGAAATTTTTCAGTTTTCGTAAATAAAAGTGATATTTCATAATCGAAATTTTGACCCTATTTAAAAAGGAAAGAAGATTTATTGTAATATATGAGAACATAAGCGTAAAGTTTTCAAAATTATTGGGGGGGCCGGGCCCTACAACCACATGTATTTACGTCAGTGGCGTAGCCAAACGGGGGTCATAACCCTTACAAAATGTATTATATTCTTCACTCCCTTATCATACAACCGTATACATATATGTGAATTGCAGAAGTCGTAACCCCCCCCCCACACACACACACACGAAAAATTTCTGGCTACACCACGGATTCGCGTACACCCTCCAAAAAAAGTATTCGAGCACGACAGAAATTTCCCACGTTGGTTTCGTATATTAAAAATTATTTATCATAGAATATGAATTAGGCTATGTATAAATAGGACTTTCCATATATCTATCAAGTTGTGCGTTTTTCAAAAACTCAATTATTATTCGCAAATCTAAAATAGGAAATTTCTCTCTTGCTCGAATACTTGTTTTGGAGGGTGTACATATAACTTACTCATAGCTACCAACTATACGGAATATAATTAACCACTTTTTCTACATGATTTTTCGGCTTAAAATATAGCAAAATTTTTGTGCTGCGCGCGCGAGCTGGTCACAATCTCGGGGGGGGGGATCAAATAAAAAAATATACTGTTTACAAAAAGTGGTCAATTATATTCCGTAGTAATTGGCAGCTATGACTTAAGTGTAAATTATTGGAGGCGTTCGAGCTCTAATGGTCCATAGAATTCTACACCTATGTAAGGTAAGTATCCATGTTAGTATCTTCCTACCATGTTATAAGATAAAAAAAGAAGCAAAGTAAATAATCCAAAGGAGGGGGGAAAAACATTTTCTATGAGATAGTGCATTTTGGACACATCTGAACTTTTCTTCATGTCATACTTTTCATTGCATAATCTGATTTTAATTAACCAGAGCCTGGCTAGGCCAGCTTATAGTAACATTGTGTGTTACGTGGGGTCACAATGAATACTAAATCATGATTGAAATCGAAAAAAGAAATTTTTAAAGTACAAGTAAAGGTTTTTTTAAAACGTTTGTAAATGATGTGAAATCCTTTTTTTTATGTTAGTATAAATTAGTTTTCTGTATTTAGTGGTAAATTATTGGGTGGGCTCAGCCCCTATTCACAATTTATTGGGAGGGCTCGAGCCCCACGGGCCCATATAACTCTACGCCTATGTATGAGAAGAATGTTTGTAGTAAATTTTGTACAATTCCGACCAAAATTAAGTCGCATGGAGCATTTTGAAGGCAAAAAAATCACAAAAAACTTGATTTGGAGAAAATACAGTTTAAAGTGTACTTTTTCATTTACCTTTAATATCTCTCTTCTGAATAATTTTATTTATGATTTTACTTTAACAAAACATATTTTAAAAATGATTTCATTCGAATATTAGCTTATTTTTTAAAACGTTCAATAAAAATTGTGACGTGTTTATTTACGTGTTTGTTTGCATTTTTGTGGACATTTAACTGTCCCTTTTAATTTTTTCAAACCCTAATATCGTTTTAAAAAATTGCCGTAGACATACGCTGTTTTTTCTCCATGGTTCAGCTTTAACTGTAGAATATTAGTATGTAAAAAAGAAACACATTTTTTAGGCCAATTTTGATGATTTGGGTGTCCGCCATCCCCTTAAGTGAAGAAATTCTGCTGTTACCCTACTCTCAGAGCCAACCCAGAATGCCTTTCTTGAAAGAAGAAATATAAATGGAGAAAAAAAGGATGTATTGTGCGAAAATTGTTTTATTTAACTCCATGAAAAAATAAACCCCCTAATTCCGGTAATTTAAAAATAACTTCAAAATCTAATCTACTGATTTTAAGTGTTTTTTTATTTTAACCAAAATGTGTGATGTCAGACTTTTTCTTCCCGTCACTTCCATTGTCACACTTTCTGGGAACCCCCCCCCCCCTTTCCTCCATCAATCATGACATCATTTGTGGACGGTCCCTATCCGATCTGCATCAGTCGCACGAGCACTCACTACCCCATTTTAAAATTCCTCGCAGTTGCATTTTTTCTCATCACAGTTGATATTTCAAACTGTTTTGGCCATCATTATTTCATCGTCAGTGACCCCCTTTACATCTCAGTTAAGAATCTTCATGCTTGGCTAGTTGACTGGATCGCAGGCCCCGCCTTGTGACGTCCACGTATTGCAGTTGCCGAGTCCTGATTCAATGGGGCTGTCAAGAAACAGCCTATTCGACCTTACTAAATTCCTATACACATGAACGAATTTGCTTGTTACTGTTCTAAGAAAATTCATGTAAGATTAATATTAATACATAAATACAAATAAACTAATTATATCAGGTACATGAACTTTTTTTAGGATGTCTCTTTACAAGCTGCAGTATACACTGTAATAAACAATAAATCTGTACCGGTTATTAAACTCTCGGAAAAGAAATCTTAAAAATCGAAAATTTACAGCTCTGAAATTCCATGTTTACCATTCTTTCCTAGAAATTCCATAAAAGGGACCTCCCCCCACCTTTTCTTTCTTTCGTTTATTTCAAGGGTGTGTAGTGCAACTTTTGGGGAATCATCCTGAACTTTTTCGATTCCGTGTAGCAAATAGTTCTTTGATTGGTGTGCCTAGAGCATACAGCAGGTCCCCTGAACTATTTAGGCAGATATAATGAATGAAAATTTCAAACAAATTCACTAAAGTGCAATCAGGGAATTCTGGATTGTTAATATTCGAAGTCCCATGAAAATAATGAACTAATTTTCATATTAATTTTGTTCTATTAAATAGGTGTATTTTATTTTAATTAAATGAATATTCACTGTTGTATTTATGCTTTTGATAAGCTTAAATAAAATATCCAGGTGTTCATAATTATGCAATGTATTGGTTTGACTGTAAAATATTAGTTACACAGGTCAGTACATCTTGATATGATCCAGCTTAATTTTAGCTCTTTCGACTATTATAATAGTTCTTTTTATATTCTAAATTGAGTGTTTTCCTGATTGTTTATTTTAGTGTACAATTAAAGTTTACACAAAAGTGTTGTGTGCTGATATGGAGTACAAGACATTATCGATCTCTCAACAAACAACTAGCAAAGACATTGTTCGAATATTATTGTCAAAGTTTAAGATGAAAAACAGGGACCCTAACCTTTTTTACCTCACAATGGAAGTATGGATAAGAAAAACAGGTATTTATCATTTTTTGTTTTTTATATTTATCATTTTCAATGAATTTTTCGAAAATTCTACTGCCTTAAGGTTTTATACCGAGTTGTTCTTTATTCAAAAATCTTTGTTCATTATTTATTTTTAGTTTATATTTGTGCATCAACAAGAAACTTCATACCCAAGATGCCTACCTTCAGAGTGTTTTTTTGGAGGGGAAGGGGGATGGGGGTTAACTTACGTGCATTATATTATAGAATATATTTTAAATAGTTAAAACATGTAATAATATGTATATTTTTAAATAATTTGATTTCTTTAGGCTCGAAACATGTACAAAAATAGCTGTAAAATGGCATATCCAAGATATTTTTATTATGTGTATTACGTTTTGACGGCTGAAACCTCCTTGAGGGTTCAAAAAATTATTCAACCTTTCTTGAGGGTTCTTTGAGAGTTCAAATATTATATATAGTTAATTATGAGATAAGTCTCATAAATAACTGTACATAGCATTTTAAAAGTTATAGAAATTAACGTCTTACTGCTCAGAAAAATCATGAAAGTATGAATATTCATTACTTCAAACGAGTCTCATAGCATTACAATGTTAATTTTTAAAGTTACGTTAGGATGAGTTAGGCTATTTTGCGAAAAGGCAAAGTCTTAAAAATCTCTTTTGGAGAAAAAGCAGAAAATAAAAACTTAAATATGGCAGGGGTGGTGAACCTTTATAGATCAACGTGCAATTTTTTCTAAAGAAGTGTTTAATGAGGCCATAGACGTGCCGTCAAATAATTTTGAATTAGTGATTATTGGGAAAATAATAGAACTAAATATTAACAACTCAAAACTCTTTATTTACTCACAAAAAATACGGTTATATGTATAATTCAAATTAGAGTAACATTACTGTGACAGTTTTGTTGTTGTAAATTATATGACAAATAACTTAAATTAGGGTCGTAAGATGTTGCTGAATGCATGTTGAACTGGAATCATCTGCCAAACGGTTTTCTAAGCGAGAGTGTTTTATGTTATTCATCTCTGAAAATTGAAAATAATGACTCGCAAACATAAGTAGATGAAAATATGGTTAAAATAGCATGAGTCACACAAGTCTTCTTCAAACAGCTAAATGTGTCTGGAATCGAATTCCATATTTCCAAAATATTGTTACTGGTATTTTTACTTATATTGCTTGTTAAATGTGTTTCAATCAATTCCAACATTTTCCTTGTTTCAATAAATTTTTGAATCCATATTGAACTAGACTGGAAATCAATCAGCTGCATTTCAAATTCTTCAATTTCCAACCAATCAAAATGGGATAAGTACAGTTTATCGAATGAAATCACATCAGGGTACAAAGTAAACTTGAGCGTTTCCGATAATTCTTTGAACTGAGAAAATCTCGTTGAAAATACCTTAATTGAAGAATCAATTACAGAAATAAATTCATTAATAACTTTTTCTTCGTCTGTTTTCTCAAGTACAGCTGCGGAAAAAAAAGTCCCACTTGTACTTTTTTCGGCCGTCGATCATCGTACAGAAAAGTTACAGATACCAATGGTTTTCGAATGACGTACACTTTAATTTACTATGCATAAAAATTACATAAGGGGCCATCTACATATTAAAATTCACAATAATATTTTTTTCCCAATAGCAACCCCTAGATTTCACTTCATATTTCAAAAATTTAGCTCATTTTAACCCCGGATACCCACTTTCAATAAATTTGAACCAAAAATGGGTGAGTTATGAGCACCCAAAATCCCCCTCCCCATATGTTAAAATATTTTTTCATACTTTAAATCATATCTCATATAATATTCATAATAAGAAGCTGATTTTTATTCGTACTATTAGAACTAAACGACCCAAACATAATTCACTATTATTATGATTTTTTAATAAAATATTAATATGAATTATGAATTATTAAATTAATATTCAAAAAGATTATGAATAGCGACCTAGCCAAATTTCGATGGAAATAGAATAGATGGAAATTTCAAATTTTTACGTTCAGTAGTTTAATTTACATTAAATAAAATGTGTTATTTTCATGAGTTAAGGGACCATATATAAATTTATTAAGTGACAATTTTTTGAAAATTGTTTAAAATAAGCTTAAATTAGATTTCTTTTGCTCAAAAACACAGTAAAAGATAGCGGTATTAAAAAAAATCAAATTTTGAAGCAAATAAATTAGAGGTTTTTAGAGTTTGATGGTGATTCTATAAAGCTTCTATTGTTGCGTCTGCCAATAATATATACAAACAAAATATTTTATTTGGGAAAATATTTTGTTTTCCCAAATAAAATATTTTCCAGGTATACAATTAGATGCAGTAGATGTATATGTCTTCTAATACACAACATCCTATTTCTGAAAGACTAACATCCTCAACATTCCAGGCATGAATTTGACCTTTTTTAATATTGGAAACATTAGGTCTTTGGACTTCCCCATATTTTCGCAAACATTCAAAATCACGTTTTTCTGTCTAAATTTTCATCTGACAATAAATTAAAGTACCACCAAAAGTCTTATAAGAATATTGCTCATTGTAGACAATAATATTAAATGAAGAAAGCGAAATAACAAACACAGTGATAATACTGGCTCAGCAAAAAAATAACTGCGTTTTTTGCATGAAATTCAAACAAATAAATTTTCAATCATGAAACCGTTCTTCTAGTTCGACCGTAGCTGGGTAACATTCATACTTGCAGTCAGAAGAGCAGACCCTGCCAACATTTCACCTGTCTAAGAGAACCATGAAGGGAAATACTTAATAACAATTTCAAAATTAGAAAGATTTTCAGAATCGTGAGCAGTCGTTTTGCATTTTTCCTTCAAGTCTTGAGTACGAGCCAAGGAAGTTATGAATTCACGGGTCATTTGGACCTCTGACTAAAGTTTCTACTTTCTCCCCTTGATATTCTCAGTACAAAAAACTTTAAGAGAGATGGTAACAATATTTTCCTTGAAAATAGCATTTATTTCTTTTAACTCTGTCGAGCGAAATGAATGAAAAGCGAAAAGTTCGGAACCTACAAATAGCGCTTTTCGATTTGTAGAAAGTCCCTTAAAAACGCGCAAAAAATAACTCTCAATATCTCCGGAAATTATCGTAGAAAATTGGTGAAAATTTATATTTAGGGTAATTTGAAGGTTTTCTTTCGTTTAATAAAGTCAAAATACAGTGTTGCCTTTGAGAAAAACGAAGTTGATGCATAATTAAATATGAAGACGGCCCCTTATGCAAATTAAATTAATAGTAAATTAAAGTATGCGTTATTTGAAAACGAATGGTGTATATAACTTTGCTGTACGACGAACGATGCCGAAATAAAGAGCAAGTGGGACTTTTTTTTTTCCGCAGCTGTACATCTAAATCTTCGATTTTTTTTTTTTTTTTTAAATAATATCGTTCCTGAAAACACGCAGTTTAGCGCCAAAAGCGCGAATGTGTTCCGCCATGACGATAATTGTTTTATTTGTGCCTTGAAGCTTTATGTTCAATTCTTTGAAATGTTGGCATATGTCTGTAAAAAACATCAATTTTGAAAGCCACGTAACATCCAACAGCTGTGGGTATTGATCAATTTTCCCCTCACTCTGCAGAAACAGTCTGATTTCTTCCAAGCAGTCAACAAATCTTTGAAGTACGTTCACGCGGCTCAACCAGCAAACATTATTTATTATACATCAGGATTTTTGTTGCCCAAACAGCATACTGAGAGGAATGGGAGAATCGGGAAGAAATCCAAAGACATTAGAATCAGGGGGGGGGGGAGGCGCATAAAGGGGAAAGTGCTGGTTGGCGGGTTGGCTGCTCGGAGAGTGGGGTATAACCAGCCATAATACACCGAGTTGACTTCATCCAGCAAAGCATCAAAATTTCGCTTATTTAAAGTCTGCAGCGATATGAGGTTGACTATTTTTGTGACTAATGCCATTATAATATGAAGAGATGTTAAAGAACTCTTAGCACATGCGACTTGATGGTGACTTATGCAGTGGAACTCCAGAATCGAATGTCCTATGTCTGTTTGAAATAAACTAATGAAACCATTTTTTGCCCACCATATATACAGCATCATCAGTTGTTACTGAAACAATTTTTTTCAAATCAATTTCTTTCTCAGCAAGCGAATTTTTAACAGCCGTACAAATACCTGAGGCCTTTGTAGTTGTTAGAAACGATATTATGGCAATTAATTCTTCCTTAATGACGTTTTCTACGCAATATCGAACAAAAACCGCTAAACGTGCAGATTTAGTGACATCAGTACTTTCGTTAAAACATAGCGATATGAAAGGAGCGGAGTTAATGTCATTTTTTTGTTAATCTGTTACATTTCCGGCAGTTTTAAGATTCTTTCTTTAATTGTGTATCTAGATAAAGGAGTATCTTTGATGCGCTGAATTATCAAAATCATCAAAAAGTGAGGATGCGCTACCAGACTTCCTTCAAAAACTCTCCCTTTTGAAAAGGCCCCCTCATTATCCCAGAAGATTGAAGAACGCATAGAGATGCATTGAAAAACGACTTCCGGAAAGTGTTAATAAAAATAATTTAAAAGTTACTAACCAATTTTTTTTATCCATTTTACGTTTATGGAAGATTGTTTACACGTATTAACTTGTTTTTTAATTGCATAATTTCAAATTTATTTTCGTGCATTGCGTTTTAAACATCAAGTGAAACAAAAAAACAGTAATTCTTATGATTATACTATACTTTGCAAAACTGGTTATATTTTTTCATGATAATTGTTTTATTACAATAAAAAATTGCCTTTTATATTTCTAGGAAGACATTTTTGTTGTTACATGGGTAAAAATAAATTTTATTTATATTTCACATCAGCCTTAATTATTAAATTGCTCACATTATATTAACAATAGTTTTAGGTCATATTACATGTATTAGAAGTAAGAATGCAATTTCAACTATGTTAAATAAGATATATGAGGTATTTACAGACAGTGAGAGAACATTATCTTCTTTAGACATGAGGAAACAATTATACACTTCAACCTTCTTTAGAGATGGACACGAGACGTGCGAGACAAGAAACAGGGCTGTCTCGTCTCGTCTCGTCTCGCAGGGGCAAAGTTCGGTCACGTCTCGGAGCCCCTTTGTCGCGTCTCGCAGAGAAATTTTCTGTCTCATCTCGCGTCGACGCGAGACGTCTCGCGAGTCTCGCAAAATTATAAGCGGAGATTTTGCTACCATATTTTTAGTAACTTATTACTATTTTATGGGAAAATAAAATTAATAATAACAATTAGTTAAATATTAGAATATTAGTACATATATTAATTACCATATTAACTGATATGTGCATTTGAAGTGATAAAAATTCCGATTTAATTCGTTCATATAATGTGACAAGATACCGAAAAAACATTTATTTTTATTTATTTATTTCCGAAATTGCGTAAATGTAATATGCATGGTTGATGGAAGTTTTATTTGCTTTTGAAATTATATAAAGCTTTGAATTTTGTTAGAAATAATGCAGAACTCAGGACATGGTGCGCAAATAAAATTTTAATCTAATTAAGCGGCCCCAATGTACAGAATAGTAAATTCATAAAAAGTTTCAACGGAGACGGGATAATTATAATAAAGCCTACTTACTTCCCCCTTCCCACCTCTCGTTTTATTGTGCAAGGTATGGGTTTCACATTTATTCGGAAACCCAGGTTTAACCTGCTCATTCAAACCATCAAAAAGAAGAGACAACAGAGAAGACTTGTGACCAGGCTTGCTTCTCAACATGGATCTTTGAATGCTCCGCTGATATCCTGCGTTGTATTTGCATAATCGCTCCTGTAGATCATTCATTTGCGTTCGCATAGCTCGGCTTAAGGTGAAAGAGACATTTTTTTGATAGCAGATGAAACATTTTATTTAGAAATATTAATTTTTTAAGAGAAAAATATGAAATATCCATAAGATTTAATTACATGCGTATTCATCCATTTTGATGAAAATTTTGTAAATTTATGTGAGGCGAGAAATCCCGCGCGAGATAAGGCTCTGTCTCGTCTCGTTTCATCTCGCGAGACGATGCGAGATGTCTCGCGTCCATCCCTAACCTTCTTAGGTCATTTATCATAATAATACTTTGCATCGACAAACATTTTAAGGTAATGAAAGAAATATGAAAGTTGAATAATTTCCATCAATACTGTTTACTTCATTTAGTAGAGGGGAAAAAACGGATAAGGTTTCAAATTAAATATAGTAGCTGACCAAATTACATTTAAAATTTTAAGGACTATTATTGATTTTCAAGGACTATATCTTTTTGATTTTCAAGGACTTTTAATCACTAAGTGAACTTTGTAATGAAAACTTTGTATGTTTTTCCCCAAAACTGAAATAGCAATTTATTTCTGGAAACTAATTTAAATCTAAGAAGCAGGATTGTCTGGTTTAAGGTTTAAACCAGATCAAAAATTAAAAGACGACTTTCCATCACGTGTTAAATTTTGTTATTTGATAAAACATACAACAATTTAGGAGCTTAAAGCTCTATATACATTGCACATAAGTAATTTTATTCTCTTAAACTTCCAATATATTGAGATATCTTAACAATTGTCCTTACTGTCCTTTGAACTGAATGATTTTAGTATATAACTGTCGGACATTTTTCTCATTTTTATTATTTCTACTTAAAAGTTTACTAAAAATAATTGATTATTTAAAAATAAACAGTAAAAGTATTACAGAATTAAGATTAAAATTATGCCTAAAGATGTGGCTTTGAGGTAAACTTACGTTAAATCAGTAAAAAATGAGAAACAGCAGTTTTTTTCTTGAAAATTTACATGCATGCAATGACGATATCGGAACTTCTGGGATTGTGAGGGGGCATGGCCGTTGGCTTCAAAAACGGGGAACATGGGCGCCTCCATAATTTAAACCTTTTTGGTGGAACCAAAAACAGTGTACTTGGTAGCTCACAGTTACCATGGGTGCGAAGATGAGATTAGTATTATGCAGAGTTCTAGTGATATGGAATTCATTAAATTCAAGCGCGGACTTGTCTGGTATCCTTCAAGGGGTTGCCTGTTCTTTACACACACACACACACAAAAAAAAAGAAAGCAATAAATAAAGGGTAGGGGAGAATAAAGTGCATTTTTTTTCAGCAATAATTATAGAATACTGCCGTTTAACGAGTGAATGCGCTTCAGTAGAAAGCTCACTTTGGTATAACGTTTCCGATTTACACAGAGACCAGGACATTGATCCAAAAGTAATAAAAAATCCTTAAATCTAAATAAGAAGCTTGAAAGTACTTTAATTTTATATGTGCATTGTTTGTTTATAAATAAAGCAATATAATTCAAGGAAAACTACAATCGACAAGTTAAGAACTATGTTAAAACTTGTCGCTTGTAGTTTTCCTTGTATTATATTGCTTTATTTATGAACAAACAGTGCACATATAAAACTGTATTATTATTAACTAATTAATTAATAGTTAATTAGTTAATAATAATAATTCAGGTTATTATATTATTAACTTGGAATTATTAGTTAATTTCAAAATTTTTCCATATTATTTGAAAGCATCGACTATTGAAACTTCTTTTGTTTATCCAGATTTACATAAGATAGGTTTGAAATTCAAGTGACCGATTTCAGCGTAGAAGATAATGGCAGATGGTTATTATATAATTTAATTTCAAGAACAGTAGATGCTTTAACAAAAAGTCAAACATATCAAAGGGCTGATTAATTTAACTTTCACATTCACAACTGAAATGGAAAGTGCAGTATCTCTTTTTGCAACAATATGAGAAAATGGAACAAAAAAAAAGTAAAAAGAATATAGCTTATGTATTTTATTAAATTAAATTCTGAATTTTGTTTTGAATGTAAAATATTTGGAAAAAGAGAAAAAAACTTTCTACTACAGAATTTAAAAATTTGCGTGCTGTTTAAAATGTTTTCAAAGGCATGACAATGCATTAATAAAATGTTTAAAAGCATGGTACGAAATAATACGTATGGTTAAAAATTATGGCTCTATCAATAAAAACGAAATAAGATTTGTTTAATGTTTAGAAAAAAAAAAACGTTGTAGGTTGGTCAATTGCTGAATTAGCTCTTTCTAAAATTATAAAACAGTTTGCGCAGAAAAAAACCACGAAAGTCACATTAGAATGTCCAAAATTCTTTTCAAAAATTAATATTCTTAAAAGAGTACTAAAAGTTGGCCTGCATATCTGAGATTTGATAATATCTCAGAAAAATATATTCAGAGTAAAAATATTTCTTCGTAAGAGTAAAAAGCTTCAAATTACAACAACAAATTTAATTATTTGATAATTATGGCTGATATTGCTTGGAATAAACTAGTTTAGTTAGAATTTTTTTAAAAGAAACCACTGGTATTATTTACAGCGAAACGCTTTTCTAGCTTTTGTATTAGAAAACCTTTCAATTATAATACTAATATCTACTTTATCTAATTCTTCATATTCTGTTGAAATGGTTGATAAATTTAGCCGTTCTTGGCTCACTGATGATCGTAAGTAATTTTTTTGTAATTTTTAATTTGGAAAAACTTCTTTCTGCGGAAGCGACTGTAACTGGAAGTGATAAATATATTCATAGCGAGATTGCGGTATGTCGAAATGTGTCAATTAAGTTATTATTGAAAATAAAATTTAGTACGTCCTTTGCCATCATATTCTGATCCAGTAGACATTTTAACGATATTAGCTCCTCGAAAAGAGATTCACCATCTATATCATCAATTAATTTTAAATGTAAGTCTTTGCACTGTTTTAAGATTTCTTTTTCATTCCAATCAGACAACATGTTTATTTGTGATATAAGTTTAATCATATCATTGTATTCCTCTAAAATTTTGAATAAAATTGTTGAATTAACAAGATTTTTTATGACGAATATATAATAAAAATAATCCTTCGAATTATCTTGCTCAATCACCTATTGCAACAATTCCTTTGTTTAAAGCGACAGAAACTGTCAGTTTTTCTTTGCCATAGTTCACACAAGAGAAGTGTTGAACTCATAGGTTTGGTTTCAAAAATATAAAAAGTGTCATTAAAATGAATTACAGACATGTCAATAAAATTAATTCTTATTTTATTTTATAACGGTATCCACCTATGCTGCTCCTTTTACAGGATTTCTACAGACCTGGAAAGACAGGGAATATCAGGGAAAGTAAGGGAAATGAGTTTTGGTCTGGGACAGTGGCGCCGACTACGTGGGTGCTCCGGGGCTCAAGGACGCACTGAAAAAATTCTCTGTGTGCGGAGCACCCACAGAAATTTTAGTGCCAAGTCATAATTTGAAGTTCGCAGAAAGGACTAGGAAAAGACGTTTATGTGGGTGCTTTGGGCTTGTAAAAAAAATTACGTTGGATGCTGAGCACCAGCAATCGTCTAATAACCCCAACACAGTGATGTACACTCAAGGAGGGTTCTCCCCCCCCCTCCCCAATTATGCCATTACGTAATATGAATCTTTGTAAAGCATACGGAACTTTTTGCATTATTTCAGTACTAAAATGCTTTATTTGCTTATTAGTTGTGTGATATTTTAAAAGTTTAAAAGAAAATCTTTAATGAGGCCAAATGTATGTGGGTGCTTCGGCATGGACGTCCATATGAGTACTTTAAGACGAGGGGGGGAGGGGTTATTTCCTGCATTTGTAAGGTCATCTTCAATCGCGCTTTCAAACATTTTAGTACTGAAATAGTGAAAAAAAGGTTAGCTAATATAAAAATGTTCACTATACCGACGGCTAGAGGGAGGGACCCGAGCTCTCACCTACTTCCCTATATGAGCACCCATGTCCTTTATAATTTAGATGCGCTTGAGGAACTTTGATGAGACAATCACTGGCGTAACTATAGGGCGGTAGAACGGGCACAAGCCACGGTCCCCCCGAACGGAGGGGGAGCCTTTCCCAAATAGAAAGCTAGAAAAAGTGAACTGCAACATGTTGGTTGAGATTCTGTACAATGAGGAAGGACCCTATCCAATGAATTCATTACGGGCCCTAACAGTATAGTCACGCCACTGATGACGACGAGTGCTTTGCAACTGCATAATTCGAAAATAAAATTTTAGTGAGGGACGGTTTTTTTTTTTTATGTAGTATGTCAGATCTCAAGCACCCACAGAAAAGTTTTCGTGGGTGCTAAGTACTTGCATGTATTTAAAGGAAGTGCTTAATTTGCATGGGAGCTCAGATCCACTACTTCTTTTTTCTCGGTGAAATTTTACACTAAATTTAAATTTTTAATTACCATCGTAATTGTTTCTGTTGATATTAATTTTATTACATCGCAAACTAATACAGAGGTAACAAAAATTAACTTAATACCTTAAATTAGGTAATTAATTTTGTAAATTACAATACAAAAAATCAGTCCTCTTGCACTTTTTTGGATAGAAATTAAACCCTGTTTAAAGGCAACTGAATGACAGCTACTTACAGCTTATCGCCGTAGTTCGGAAAAAAACCCCATGAAATTTTGGTACACAAATTCAAAAAAAATTAATTATGTCAAATATTTCAAATTTATAGGATGTATGTTTTAGAAACTGCACTATACACTGAAATAAACAATAAACCTGTATCATTTACGAAACTTTCAGAAAAAATTCTTAAAAATGGAATATTTTAAAGAAGTGTTATTCTTTATTTCGGTATGTAGTGCAGCTTATAAAGAATCATCCTAAATTTTTTCGAATCCTTGGTGCGATAGTCTACTTTAATTTGTGTACTAAGACCGTTATGCAGATTTTGTTTCTTCGCATACTCCCTTATGTTCCTCGAAACTGGAGTAATTATAATAAAATTCCAATAAGTAGTAACTTAGCACGTACTCTAAAATTTTAAAAAGTGCATGGAAAAAAAAAATGAATCCAAGCAGGTAATATTTTTGTCTACTTAAAATAATAATAATAATTATAATAGTTTTTCATATGAGTACTAATTTAGAGGTGTATGGGGGTCATCTTAACTTTCAGACATTTTAGCACGAAAATAATACTTAGAAGTTCAGTATGCTGTAAAAATGTTTACTATCTATACTAGGCGGGCTCAAATCTCAATCCCCCACTGCCACTTGCTTCAAATGTGCAGGGGGTGGCTTGGGATGAGTCAGAAACTGTCACTGGAGGGGGGGGGGTTAGTACAATTAAAGAAAGCGTTGTACACAGTACATGAGCATATACAGGGATACATGAGCATATTTAAAAACTAATCTTAAAAATAATGAACCAAAAATATATGTACGTATGAAAAGCTTAGACTATCTGCAATTAAGAAACATGACCAACAAACTTGTTTTTGTTTTTTTTCAAAAATGTTTCACTGACATGAATCGTAATCATGATATTTAGAGGCAGCCTTTATTGAAGATATTTTTATAGTAGTGTATAAAGTCTTTTTCTCTTATTTGCATTTTAGTTACATTCTTTTTAAACTTGATGTAAGCAAATAGAATGCTTAAGCATGAGTTGGCTGATTTAGCTGGTTTGTAAAAAAAAGGTTCGATTCTATAAAATGAGTTACCGTTATTTGGCCAGAAAACAGAGCGACACTTAAGATGATCTTATGAACATATACCTCTCCCCCCACTCCATATTTTAGACTATATAAACTACTGAAAATATTGTTTTTAAAATGCAAGCAAACGTTTTTTGGCTGCAATAAAGCTTTGGTTTTTTCACTTTTACTCGAAATGTTTATTTATTTTTTTTAAATGCCTTGGTACACTTTTCTAAGAATTTGTTTCAGGTAAACAGTTGAAACTTTAGAAAAAATTTTACCTAATCTGTTTCTTTAAAAATACCTAACATTAGAGATCTGAGTGAAAAACAATTTGAAAATAATGGTTTTTGTGCTTTTTTAATTTTTATGTTTTTAAAAAGTTTTTTCGTGATTTTTTTACAGTTATTTTTTGACAAAAACAAAATCGCTTCTTATTATTCTCAGACAGTATGTTTTCTGATACCGTAAAAAATTTAAAATAATAAACTTAATAGTTTTTTAGAAAAGTGTACCAAACTAATACGCTGTTCAAAAAAGTTCTTTGAACAGCATGTTAGTATATGTAATGATATGTAAAATGTTAATTACCGGTTAAAGACTAATTTTTGAATCAAATTCGTTGTTTTAAATTTATATATGGAATGTTATGTTTGTACATACAGCATACCAAAAAAATGTCGTTTCTATCTCTATTTTGAAATAAAATACATGTTAAATCTTTTGCAAGAAATGCCTCTCTTTACTCGCCGAGATGTGTTACTGTGTCCTTAAGTGTACGTATTTTTACTAAAATCAGTGCTCTATTATTATTATTTTTTTTTCTGAATGCTTTTCAGATATTGCATTTTTCTGTATTAGAAAAACGGATTTTTTCCTCCTCTTAAGTATTTTAAATTAAATTATTACTAAAAATTGCACTAAATACTTCAGTAGTAAAATAAATGAAATTTTAAATACATTTCTAAAAGGAAATAATTTAGTGATTTCCGTAAGAGAACACAAGTGCATTAATATTAGACAGATAATTTCACCAATTTTAAATACATAAGGCGAGGAAAAAGTAACAATATAGAAAATGATAATTTCTAGAAAACAATTATAAAAAAATAACTATTGAGTATATTTACCGTGTTTACTCGCGTAATAGTCGTCCTCGCATAATAGTCGCACACTCGTTTTGAAGCAGAAAAAATCGACAAAATACTTTTCCGGCATAAACGCCACAGTCATGTATTTGCCCTTACTATATATTACTATAAAAAGAAAAATACCCCTTTTTCGTGTGCAGCTGACAAAAATATTATTTGATATACTGCAGATAATGTGGACAAAGTTGGTAAGTTAGTATTTTATTTATTTATTTATTTATTTATTTATTTATTTATTTCTGTAATTCCAGTAATATTTCAGCTTTAGAATGTGCAATATTATGTATAATAGATATCCCTCGCACCTAGCATTTTACCGTGAAACAAAATCGGCAAAAGAAATGCGACTATTAAGCGAGTAAACACGGTAGTTTATATCGTGTTTGCTTACACAAATATTTTTAACCAATTAGAACATTTTTTGTTTGAACACTTATTTTAATTATTTTGAATTTACAATATAATATTAAAAACTTGATAACTTGGCAGCTATGATGTTATGGAAGAATCTGCTGTATTTAAATTAAAATCTAAAAGTTTTGCTTATTACGACTTAACCTTCACCCCCCACCCACCCATCAACATAGATATAATACACCATAGATACATGGAACCTGTACTAGAGAGTGTGCGGAACATCAGGTACGGGGAATCGGTACATGGGTTTAGCTATTGGGTGAAATCACTGGCCCTCTCGTTTCCCTTCTAAGAGAGGAGGAGTTTTGAAAGTGATGGATGATCCGGACGGAACGAGACATAACGAGCGAGATGGGGGAGATGGCCTATGGTTTTAATTGATTTGTTTCCTTAGGATAAATTCGTATGAGAAAAAAAAGATTGGATTTTCGTTGTAGCTCTTATTTGTTTAACAAATGCACTAAAAAAATAGAAATAAACATGTTAATGCCCAACAATTACTTTTGTAATGCATAAGATAATTAATATTAAAAATTTTCTAAGTATTCCGTTTCACAGTTTACCGAGCCCTGATAAAAATACTATGATTACATGAAAATAACTCCTAATTTTCAGCATTTTTACTTTCCGAACATGTGCACTATGAAAGGAAACTATGGTAATCATGAAAAAATTCGACTTCGAGAATTTGGTGTATTGACACGTTTTGAGGTCTTCTGAATTCATTAATGCTATTTTTACAAGATGTGTGTGTGTGTGTGTGTGTGTGTGTGTGTGGAGAGAGAGATGAGAGAGTGAGTGAGAGAGAGAGAGAGAACACGATAGCTCTTAAGCGGGGCATTCGATTGAGCTCAAATTGGTATATATGTTTTAAACCACCGTCGCAAGACCGGTATTGATTTTGGTGTGTATAGGAGTTATAGTTTTTCTACAGGGCTAAGACAAAGATTTCTTTTACATTATGGCCTATTGGGGAAAATCTTGAAAGTGCGCTAGCGTTTAAACGGTACATTTGATTGAGCTCAAATTGGGTATGGATGTCATAAACCACCATCGTAAGACCGGTATTGATTTTGATATGTATAGGGCGTTTAGTTTTTCGACAGGGCTACGACAAAGATTTCTTTTACATTATGGCATATGGGGAGAAATTCTTGAAAGAACTCTTGAAAGAAATTCTTAAACGGCGCATTCCATAGAGCTTCAGTTTGGTATATATGTTTGAATTTTTCATCGATTTAAATTTATTTAAAGGCTTGGTAATGATCTTAATCGTAAGTGTTCGGTAAGTCAAGTGGAGTCATTCCAGATTTTTACTGTTTGTTTTCAAATCCTTAATAATGAGCTGAAATAATTATTAATAGTGCAAAAGCTTCGAGCTGTACAGATGTACTGATTAAATTCACTAATAGCAGAATTAGTTTCAAGTATTTTTACTTTGTAACGCCGTTCGTAAAAACAGCGAAGAAATGCATGCCAATTAAGCTTGTCGTTGATAAACGACCTTTTGCACGGGAGGTAAAGAGCAGGGAAAGTTTGACAGGTTGGCTTCCGGTTTCAAGTTAACACCCACTGTAAAAATCCCTCCCCTTTTCTGCATCATCTGTGGCACACCAGCCAGGTAGGCTTTTCGCTTCTAGGTGTAGAATTCTTTGCCACTTGCCTTCCTATCTGGCGCCCATGGAAACAATGTCTTTCTAAAATACAAAGCTTTTTCACAATGCGATGTGCGACTCCCTAAACCCCCACCGTGTAAGGGGCATTTGGACGCGGATTGCCTGGAGCTATAAGAAAATACCCCCGAAATGCAAGGCGAAAAAGACTTACATTTTTTCCCCCTGTTGAAAGAATTCAGAATCTTTGTAGAGGGTGGTCAAATTGAATGTAGGAAAAAACGCGAACTGAAAAAACGCGAACGGTAAAAACGCGAACGGAAAAAACGCCAAACGGAAAAAATGCAAACGGTAAAAACGCGAACGGAAAAAACGCCAAACGGAAAAAACGCGAACGGAAAAAACGCGAACCGGAAAAAACGCGAACCAGAAAAAAAAGAATATCCCCCCCTCAGAATAATAATTTTTATTTAAATATTGACATGAACTTATTTTTTTTTGTAGTAAATACGAGAATGGTATTTAATCAAATATTGGACTGCCTCAAAATTCTTTTGTTTTTGAAGTAAAGGAGCCACTTTTTATATTTTGAGAGCATATCCCTAGTAGCAAACGGTCATCGGTTCCTGAAACGCCGATGATCGGACAGGGAGGAAGCGCAGCGCGCGCCATGCAAGGTTCTTCATCGCGTCGGGGGCTCTTATCTCGGATTTTGCTCGGGCATGTCCTCTCCCGAATAGTAGGGTTGGATCATCGGCAAGGGGGGAAAATTGGGCGTAGAGCCGTTGTAAAGCCGATGCGATTGGGGTTATATTCATCTCGGAAGAGCAAACACCTTGCAACTTAGGATGTGAAGCCTATGACCTTTGATAAAAGTTTTAAACTGAACAATCGATAAAAATTGGGGTATATCCCAGCTAGATAAAATTTTTTAAAAGTAAAAAAAAAAAAAAAAGCAAATTCGAACTTCTCTTTGAATTTTAATGCTGCCATCTGAATTTCATTTTTCAAGCTTCCGAGACTTGGTTTCGAACTGGAGAACTAACGCTTGGTAACCGGGCATTCTAACCACTAGACGGGGTCTGACACGTTATTGGCGAGACTAAAATTGGAAGTGATTGTTGTTTCAAGTTCGGAATTGGAACATTTAAGTTTCTATTTAAATAAAACTAGACTTTTCCTGTACACTACTCAAAATTAAAAAGATTTTGCGATTTCTATCCGTTTTAAGCATTTGGGACCTGTGTACGGCCGTAAAAAAAAAAAAAAAAAAAGTTTGTCTGTCTGTCGTTCTGTCTTTTCTTATTCGCACATCACGTAAAATTGACTGAAGCGAATTAAATAAAATTTGTTGACATGATAGGTGGTCACTTAACTTAAAGTATAGGCTTCGAATTTTTAAAAATATTCATTATAATGAATATTTTAAAAATCTCTCTATAGATTTTGAGATTTTTCGAAGATTGTTTCAAACTGCGTAAATTTTTATTCGCACATCACGTAAAAGTGACTAAAGCGAAAGGAATGAAATTTACTGACATGATAGGCAATCACTCACCTTAAGCTATAATCGTCGGATTAAAAAAAAAAAAAAAAAAATTAGAGTTTGAGATTTTTTCTGAAAATCGTTTCAAACTGCGTAAATTTTTGTCGGGGCATCACATACGACTTAAGTGAATAAAGCAAAATTTAGTGACACGATAGGTGGTCGTACAATTTAAACTATGCCCCTAAAGTGTCTTAAAATTTGGATTAGATTTTGAGATTTTGCGAAAACTGTTCAAACTGCTTCCGCGTAATAGCTTAGCCAATCAGCAACCTTAAAACAAACATATGGTGTGCATATGATGCTCTTTGCACATTAATGAAGGAACGGAGATATCGAGCCGTTCAGCTACTTGGGAGAAAGACCGATATAAACCTGTTTGCTCGCTTTACCCTTCGCAATCTTGAAAGCGCCTATCAGACCTCAGTGTAAAGATTCGATCATCGGGAAAAGATGAACATACGAAAAATTAAGGATGATCAGTAATGATCAGGCGATGAATAGCCGATGCACCGATCATAGGCCTGGTAAAGCCCGAGCAAAGATTGCTGCTAGTGATATCTTCATATTAATCAGAGAAATTTACAACATTAAATAAAAAGGAATTAATTGCTTTTTAGCTAGTCAAGCTACTTGTCAAGGTCATGAAAGCCGTGTCCCTTCCAAGAAAGAAATAAGCCTTGGTTTCCTGCAGGCGGCCGGCGTCCAGCGACCAGAGTGATTAATGACCTTAGCGGTGCCTCTCGCGTCCAAAGAACGCATTTGTTAAAAGTGGTTTGCTACTCGCGAAAGCGGCGGGAGGGGACGTCCAAATCTGATGGACGCTCGGCGATCGCCGCTTGCCGTACAGATCTGGTGGACGCTCGGCGAACGCCGCTTGGGGTGGAGAATTCGTGGACGCACAAAAGAAATACACACCATCCAACGTACCTTGGATTTTAACGAATTCACATTAAATGAGTATTAATAAGTAGTTATTTATTGTGAATGGAGAATATAAGTACTAATTAATGCTTGATTAAACAGAACTTAGCAGTCGCATATTTTCATAAATCACATTTTTTTTTTTCATAATTATATACTCAACGATACAAAAGAATAAAAAAATATATTTACATGTTACAAATGTATATACTGCTTGCTATTACACATATGCATTGAATGAGATATGAAAAATATCAAAATACATTTTGTACGTTCTTTTTTCTAAACAAATAAGGTTTAATTCATCATTAAGTATTAATTTTGTATTTAAAGGGACTTTGTACCTGAAATATACTAAAAAACGAATTTTCAATTGTGTCTAGAAATGCCCTGTGATTCTTTATTGTGTTTAGGTAAACAAATTTTTTTAAAACATCCTATTTTACTTTTTGTTTCTTGATTCAATCCAGTGCCGCAACCTGGGTTTACGAGTTCCAGGGGCAAGAGTGAATCTAGGGGCCCTTTTCATGTTATATTTGGTAAAAACGAAAATGAATTAGCACGTTTCATACATTTGTATGTACTCAAAGTCAGAATTAAACGCTTTTAGATAATAACAGATATAACATGTAAGTACGTAGTCAATACAAAAAAAAAAAAGAAAAAAAAGAAAGAAAAAAAAAAAAATAAAGGAAGAAAAAAAAATTCCAAGAGGTATGAAAATAGTTAGATGGATTTTGAGGCCCCTACGTCTAGGGGTCCGGGCATTCGCCCCACTATGCCGCTTCGCACTGATTCAATCATTATGTACCTCTCGGCCTAGATCCTTCGTGCAGATAATTTTCCGTAATTTCCCAATAACAATATCAATCATTTTGTAAAAAATATAATACTTAGAATCAGGGGCGTAGCCAAGGGGGGAGGGCTGTTTTTACTCTTGGTACACAAATTGAAATAAACTAACAGCACCATGGTCTCCAAAAAATTCACGATGGTTCTTCATAAGCTGCTTTACGCACTACAATAAGCGAAAATGCAGTGGAGTTTGTGAAATTTTCAGAAAAAATTCTTATTAAGAATTTTTCATGAAACATTCATAATTTTATGAAACGTTTCGAAATTTTTTTTGAGTGTATGTAGTACAGCTTGTTAAGAGACAGTTTCAAAATTTTGAAAATTTCAGTGTGCGAAGCGTTTTCAGCTTAAAACGAAGAATGCCTGCCCAACAACCGTTTTTCAAAAAGTGGACGCAGAAAAATGCCGCGCGCTCGCGCGCCTGCAGGAAACCACCCTTTCGCGACAGCGGTGGACAGTTTTTCACAGATGTAACCTCGGGCACTTTTTCGCGGTTGTCAAAGGCGAGCGCTGGACGCTGCCGCTTGCAGGAAACCCGGGCTATAGGGGAGATTCCCCGGACAATGGGACCGGGGACTATGGGAGATAGCGTACGGGAAAACGCCTAAGGCAAGATGAACAAACAGGTTTTTTTTTAGGTTGAGGTACGTACTGCACAGATTTTACATTCAAGAATATCCAGAAAAACATTTAAAATCTGTGCGGTCATGGGCGCACCCACGGAGGGGGCTATGGGGGCTAAAGCCCCCCCACCTAAACCTGGAGTGTTAAATGTGAAAAACTTTGAAAATTGTCACTAACGAATTATAATATTTTACCTTAAAAAATTGTCTTCAAATTATTTCTAATTTTTTGTGTGGGGGGGGGGTTAATTAAAAGTGGGGGGAATGTAGGTTTTTAAATAAATACTTACAGTTAGTGCATAAAATACCAACTTTTAAAGTTAGAACTGGAAAGATTAGATATTGGTTGAAAAAAACACTATGAAAAGATTGGGCTTGTGTTCTTATGGGCAAGTGGTAACGAATATTTTGGAGTTATAGCTATAATCGAGGTCACTTAAAACCGAGTTTGGCAGTATTTGTAACCCCAGCCCCCCCCCTAAACCAAAATCCTTAAAAATTCAAAATAAAATACCAGGGACCAAATAGCTTCCTGGTTTGTCGTTGCTTTAGTGACGTTTTTCGTATATGTATTATATTTCTAAAGATAGGTTTATATTTTTTAATGCTGACAAAAAGATTGTACGGAAATCTATTTGGGAGGTCTATAAAAAGTCCTTTTTGTTTGCACATCACACCGTTGTAAAATCACAAAATGAAAATATCATTATGTTCAAAATAATTATACAAAATAAACGTCTCCTTTTAAAATAAAAAATACGGTGAAGGGGATGGCATACCGCCTCAAATACAGCACTTCTATTCTGATTGAAAAGCAATTCGTATCGTAAATTTATGGACGAGAAATTTTCGTGAGAAATATCGTGTGAGACAATTCTCTGTCTCGTCTAGCGTCTCGCCTTGCTAAATTATTTCCTTTCTCGTCTCGCGTCTTGCCTCGAAAAATTTTCTCTGTTTCGTCTCGCGTTCTAGTCTCGCATGCTAGACAGGAACGCGAGACGATGCGATAGATCTCGTGTCCATCCCTAGTTGCAACTCTGCCGGATTAAAAGTGACTAGAATCACAGCGAAAAATGGATAGAAATGGCTAAAAATTATTTCGATCTGAGAGAAAAATAAATTACTAATAAACTAATTGCAATAACAAAACAAAATTTTGATTTTGCCTCGTTTTGAGGGAAGGTGTCCTTAAAGGAATAAACTGTAACATCAAGTCAAGGTGCCCTATTGTGTTGTCAACATCCAGACAGTCGTCTGCGAAGTTTTGTTTCGCTGTCGCAGAATGTCTACGCTTTTAAAAAGACGTAGACCATCGTTTATACCCTCATGTTTGAGCATGCGCATTATAAAATAAATTTAAATAACATTTAATGATGCAAATGGAGAACTACAGACACGAACAAGCTGAATGGACCTATATGACTAACGACGTTTAAAATGGCTAGAATTGGCAGAAATAGCTTCAAACAGGAAGAATACGGCTTAATTCCTTAAGCTCTGATATTCTAATTGTCTGAGGTGGGTGATTGGATGGGATATTTCGGTGAAAGGTCTCGACATACAAAGTCAAATGTAAGTTATGAAATCGAAGAACCTTTCTGCGCTGTTATCTTTTGTCGCAAACAAAGCCAGAATTTTTTCTGGAGAAGTTGTGAAAGGCAGCGGTGCACCCTGGCACCGAATTATAAAAAATTTGAGGGAGCTCGAATGATTCGTTGGGATGGGGGGGGGTGTTAGAAAATACTATCCAATAGTTTAATAGTTTCCATAGAATCAGGAATTTTGTAATTACGTTCCAAAATGTGCATTTTTCATTATAATCATTATATTAAAAAATTCTTTTTACATTTCAGAAAATCTGCATAATTGTTTCAAATATCCTATCTTAATTTCAAATTAAATAAGTTTAAATGGAGCTTATAAAAATGTATATAATTTAATAGACATGAAAGAAATAATGTGTTTTTCGCTTTTTTTAGATTACGTTGATTATCAACTCGGGGGATCTAGTCCGAGGGGAGTGCTCTCCGTGGGTGATTTTCTAAGGGGTCCTAAACTGTTTTTACTCAAAGTTTCGGAGAAAATCCGGGAATCTCCGGAAGGCTAGGTAGGCGGATGCGACCTGAATTTAAACCAGGCACCTTCCGTTTACTAGATGAGAGCGCTATGGGCTCGGCCACTGGTGGGGCACATCAATTTTTTTAACTTAATTTTAAAAAAAGGAAGAGGTTCTATGTTAAACGCGTATGATTTTTTAAAATAACTTTCACTTTCTTTGGTATAGTTTTGGATCAATATATTTAAAAAAAAGGGATCAATTATCTTTTATTTCGCATTAGAAAATTTCACGATTGCAAAACTATAAAGTAACGAATCCGAGTATCCGCAGATAATCTTCAAGATGTTTCTTTATCCACTCATCTTGCTTAGCCCTAAAAACTAATACAATTTTCTAACGGTCCTTCCACATTTCTATCAATTCAACTCTGTTTAGACAGAAAGATTCGAAAATCGAGATTCGAAATAAACTTTAAATTTGCGCTTTCAGCTTATATTTATCAAAAATGTATTATGGTTAATTTTTTTAAGTTTAAAAAGAGTCTTTTTTATACAAGCCCAGTATTTGGTTAATTGTTGAAAACTTTTTACTATGGATAATAATTCTTTCATCACGAAAAATAGTTCGCTTAAATATTACGAATGATTTATCGAAGAATGGTTATTACAAGTGTTTCAGGCTAAGGAAGTTGTGTGAAAAAAAGGGAGAAAACGTAAGGAAAATGCATCCCCCTACACATTTTTAGTTGCTTTTTCCAACGATGTATCTAATCAGGGATTTATAAATACAGGGTGTGTCACAATTCTCTCCCGGGTTTGGAAGGCTTATAAAAAATAATATATTACCGATACGGCAAGTTATCTTTACTGAAGAAAAGAACACTACAGGTTTTGTTTCACAAATCACGAGCTTCCTGTATCTCTAAATATAGACATATAGAGTGTGTCACAATCCCCCCCCCTTTTGAAGGCTTATAAAATATATTACCAATACATCATCAAAGTTGACTTTACGGGGAAAAGAAACATTACAAGTTTTGTTTTTCACAAATAACCAGCTTCCTCGTCGTTGAATTGGTCGAGGCTCAATCGACGACAATCGCCTTCATCCGTGGCCAACACGCTCTCCAGACCATAAGTATGCGATTTTTTTATGGAGTTATATAAAAGATCATGTGTTGGTGCCCCCTGTGCCTCATTTACGCCAAACGATCACAACCGCATTCGCTACCATTGATCGCGACAAGTTAAAGCGAGTATGGGAGGGAAGAATTTGACTTTAGACTTGATAGCTGCCACATCACGAAAGGTTCACATATTGAACATTTATGAAAAAAATGCTTGTAACATTCTTTATTCAATAAAGTCAACTTTGTTGCTGTATTGGTAATATATTTTTTAATAAGCTTTCCAAACTCGGGAGGGAATTGTGACACACTCTGAATATATGTCTGTTCTTCTGTCTATCCTCTGTAAAGTATTAAGATAAATTCTAATATTCTGCGGTTTCTTTAAAAAAACGAAAGTAAAATTAAAATTACAAAATATTTAATTTCATTTTAAAAATAATTCCTTGTGTGGGGGGTCTCTTCGCCCTCCTGCCCCCGCACTACGGGGTAACTTTTAAGTGTATGTTCGGGGGTTTCGGAGGCTTACTGTATACCACTGCTAGGGGGCGTAATCCTTGTGAGGAACACTTTCCAAACATTGTGTTGAGGGAGCGCAAAATTCAAACCCTGCCAGAAGCAATCATGACACCTCAGCTACAATGCTGTTGCTCTTTCTTCTCAACCGAAAGCTGTCGACAACCTCAAGTTTGCGTTTTTCTTGACCCCTCCAGGAACAAAACAACCCTCTGCAAGAAAGTCGCCCCCTCAGTCTCAAGGTCATCTTTTTATGGCTGTTTTATCTGCTAATCATCTGCAAAGTCAAGAAATATCTCTTGCTACTTCTGACTAATTCATTTGAGACGATTACTTCTCACAAAAGCCTTTGAGGAGTTCTTTGTGAAAAAGCTCCGTATCCACAGGCTTTTGTCTTATCGAAAAATAGTAGCACCACACTCTTAAGAGTTTCAATCAATATAGAAAAATAAATATTTGACAGTAGAAAGATTGGAACGAAATTTTTGAGGGGGCTGAAGTCCCCACAAGCCCCATGGAGTCGACGACTATGGCCGTACATATATAAACTTAAATTCGGCTTGATGGAAAAATATTAAAGCTCATGCTAAAATTACCCAGGGAATGATATATCCCGATATCCGCAACCCCGGCTTCATGTGTTCTTAGATCGTCGGTCTTCTGTCAAATGAATTTATATATTTAAAAGGGGACAATGTGATCATGCTTTACTCATGCTCATGACTAAAAACTCATCGTGGTCATGATGCACGAACTGCTTGTTGTACAAAATTTCTTCGGAAGACAATAAATCAAATAGTACAAATTGACATAGTTTCTATAAAACTAGGCGCAGAATTTGAATACGGCAGCTTTACGATTTCACATTAGTTCTGACTCGGTATGTTGGAACATTCAATAATTAAGAAGAGGAGGAGTGGAGATTACAGTACTTACATTTTTTGTACTGATATTTTTTTAAACATTACTTACGTTTTTTCTCTATTACGTACCATCATAAAAGTACGCTTATTCACTATCTCAGAAACCTCTTATACCTCATTAACGGTAAATAGAACTGGCCATGGTCTCTTTATGATTTTGTGATTTCTGTTTAGTTCAACCATGGGGGCCGGGAGGGGGGTGAAAGGGGGCGCACTTGCACCACCCTGGAGTTTGAAAAAAGTATAATTAACCTCGAAATATAAGTAATTTGTTTTACACTTAAGACAGATAAAAAAATAGCCTGAATGTGTGTGTGATATTTTGAATTCTACGTGTAACTGTTGCATTAAATTAGCTGTTTAGACCTGTGTTTATGGCTTAATATTTTCTACCATTGTACATGAATTTGAAACTTTTGAGAAGTCATCCACATTTTTATTTTGGATAATGTTGGCGCACGCACATGAGCCCTCATAATGTATTGACCAACGCTTACCGTCGTAGTAGTGTTGAATGCGTCACGGCATGTGCCCGCAATTAGGAAAAACTATTTTGAAATATTCTCGATAATATTCGAGGTAGACGAGACTGGGCTTGTCTTGAATTATCGAAATCATCAAATTAATAAACAGATAAATGGAAATAAATCAATTTTTGTGATTTGAGTACATATTTAAATGAAAAATGTAGTTACATGTAATCATATTACTGATTAGATCAGGTTAATTATATCAGAATACAATAATCAACTGTTTTGTATTGACACGTTGACTAGTTTCCGAACAGCAGTATCGCACCATTGCCAAAGCAGCGTGTCAATACTGCACAGAAATGTCTATGAGAACATCTACAGAAAAAATACACCCACTTTCTTCGGAAGAGGGATTTCTGATAGGGCTTCCAGGTGCACCAAGTATTTGAATTTTCGTCTTGCAATTAAAAAAAATTGCCTGTTTCATATGTGTTGGTCATTATTTGGGAGCTAAACTGATTTTTTCCCAAACTGAGGTGTATGGAAAACTAGAACAATCGAGACTCGAACTATCCAGACTCTATTGTGAATATGATTAAATACAATTATTTTAGGACTTAACGCTTAAAGTTTAACATTTCTTTTTAACAGGTAATTTTTCAGAGATTTAAACTCAAAAACTGTTAGATGAAAATTTGTATTTTGAGTTTTTTGACAAGGTGGTTTTTCAAATATTAAGTGAAGGCATCACTGCGTCATTTTTTAAACTTGAGCTCAGTTTTAATACGGGGATGTCCTTGCCAACTGCACTTAAGGAAAACCTGCACATGGGCTATCTGTTATGGAAGGAGCAGGTTACCTTGGGCAGAGCACTTTTTAAAGGGTTCTAACGCGTTTTCACGTAACATGTAGAGAAAACTGGCCAAGACTGAAAACCGTTAGATGGACACCCGCGCGGCAGATTAGAACTATTGACCTTCACATTTTAGCCATCTACCATTTTCAGTACTGGACATGGCGGGGACCCACCCCTAAGCCAAAAATTGCTATATACATCAATGCTAGACAAAATACATTTTTTCGCTTCAGTTTTTCTGGGAAAAGTAGTCTATTTAAATATTAAACAATGTTATCAAAATTGCATATAATTTAAATAATTATTGGTATACTTAAATTGAGGTATTACTAATTAGGCCAAATTAATAGTTTAAGATTTTGTACTTTTCAGCTGAGACAAAATATTTATGACGATGTTCATTTCACATTTTAATGCTACATTTTCCAGTCAAGACTCTTTTTTCTTCAAACGCCAAATAGTCTAATTTTTTATATGCATGTATACAGGGTGTCCCTGAAGGTAGTTAAAATACATACAAAGAAGCATTTTTCTGCGTTGCAACGTTTGGTTGGAAATGAAAAATTTAGATAGTTTCAGCACGATAGGGATCCAGCCTATTTCGCAAATAATGTGCGTAATTACCTCATTGTCATTTTTGACCTCCGATGGATTGGACAAACGGAACTATACTCTTGGCCAGCAGGTTCATTAGATTAATCAAGTATCGAGTTTTGCTTTTGGGGACATCTCAAGGCGCTCGTTTACAAGACTCCAGTTGACTCAGATGACGGCCTCATTACAAAACTTTAGTAATCGCTGCAACCGTTCATGGAACACCTGGCATCTTCGAAAGGGTACGCCAATCACTTTCTAGACACTACCAGCAAATTTGAGCATTTACAATAGAGCTTTTTCATTCCTTTTGCATTTGCTATATTTCCACCTACACTTTTTATTTCTAACCTCACACTGCTAATCTGCTATACAAAAAATGCTTCTTTATATGCATTTTATTTATTCTTAAAGTTTGGCCTATGAATTCAGGAACACCCTGTATATGTGTATATCTTGGTTGCACCCTCCTGGAAATGATCCTGCCGGCACCCTTGAATTCAATCGTCCTTCAGTGAGTATGGACGAACTCCAAAATCTGTACTATTCCCAGAGTTCACCGAAAAAAATCTGATGTGGACACCACATGATTTCCTTGAACGTCTATAAAATCAAAAATATTTTCGGCGCACTTCATCTAAACGTATTTTGTTTGAAAAAGATAAAATACTGCAATAATACTATGGTTTAGCGAATTCTAGCCAAACATTTGATATATCGCCAAGCTGGGCTGTATTTGAAAGATTTGCTTTTGGCACTTAATTGGGATATATTTTTCCAAAAGCCAACAAACTTGAGATAGTTCGCGAGATTTTGGGCAACAGCAGAAATAGTGATTCATCACAGACTTTCAATTAACTCAATATATCCATACACTTTAATGTATTTAAACCCATTTGGCTGACCCTGTAAGTAAATTACCCAGTCGATTGCAATCAAAAAAGAGATGCCCAGTTAGATGTTACAATAGTTCTAAATACAAAATTTCAACATTCTACGGTTAAAAGTTTTACAGTTATGCGAAATACAAAATTAATTTTGGCCCCGGATTTGGCGATATTTCGGCAAAACTCACCCAGGGCGATGAAAAATAGTAGGATTTTGCGCATTGATCAAATGACTGACAACTGAATTGAACAATGACTGACTACAGTACGTAATATATTGACGATTTCCATAGACATTAATGTCTTGAAATTCTTTTCGGTGGTCCTGTAAATAAACTCTCAAGTACATTGGAACCGAAAATCGAAATGCACAACTAGATGTAACAACAATCTGGGATGAGATCCAAGAAAATGGCATCTTTATAATTTGTTGATGATATGAAATTTCAGCAATCTAAGACCAATAATTTTTGAGATAAAAGGATTAAATACATATAAATGTACACAAAAATTCGCCAATCTTGGCGACTTTTGGCGTAATTTTTGAGGGAGGCACGTTACCGTCGTTGCACCATAATCTAACTGCATGCTAGAATGGTATTGTGCTTGAAAAGGCTGAATGTCTCAAAACCTGCCATTTGACCTTAATGTGTTGGAATTTTTTGAGTGTTCCTGTAGAAGAACTATAAATAGAGACACTACTTTCGGTGGAGAGATTCATTTTGTGATCCTTAACAACATATATCACTTTTATTCGTTTGAAATAGCCTAATACTTTTGAAATACGCTATAATGAATTTCTGCCCATAGACCGTAATGTATGAAAAATCTTTTGGGTGGCAGTAAAGATTGGATAAGTTTATAAACGTACCCGATGTTTTAATAGATGAGCGAGATGTTGAAAGAACATGTCCTGGAATTTGAAATAAGGCCGTGCGGGGATTCTAAAGATTGAATTATTATTTATATAAAAGGACCTGATGGTTGTTGGTTGCCTTGTAAATGGCTGGCATCTAAAAATATATGTGTGTTTTATAAATCCAATCTTATCTCAAGATATTTATAGTATTTTGTATGATGTTTTAATAAAATTTGAAGATCAGCGAGAAGTTTAGCGTGGGAAAACTTTACTTTGGCCCTGTAAATAAACTATCCAGTCGACTGTAGCCAAAACTGGAGGTGCACAACTAGATGTTACAGCAATCCTAAATATAAAATTTTAACATTCTACAACCAATAGTTTTGAGATATGTGAGTTGCATATGTACAAACGTATGTATAGACGGGAAAAACTCGTCGAAATGGACTCGTGATCGGACAAAAGAGATTGTACACGCATTTATATGAACACACATAAACGCGTACAATGAGATGCCTCGAAAAAACTCTTAGACGTAGTACTCTCTTAATAATCAAGAGTGAAAAACCAGTGCTGAGGAGTGATATATCACCCTACCTTCGTGACAAAAATCAGCCAACCTCCATAGAGTGAGAAATCACTATTCTGAAGAGTGACATTTCTGACTCTGGACTAGGAGTGAGAATTCAAAAACCCACTCCGGGAAAGAGTGCCTCACTCTAAGGAAAGGGTGACAGCACGCCATCCCTTAAAGAGTGGAGCGCTCTGATCAAGAGTGAGCTATGACCCTTTTTAAGAGTGACCGCCACTTTTTATAGGGTGATTATTCGAGACCGTATCCAGGGGTCCGGACCCTCCCCCCTCCCAAAAAAATTGATTTTTGTTAATAAAATAATAATAATGACGTCTTTTTGTGAAAAATTCTGCCTTTTCCACGGTTTGGACCCTGCCTGAAATTTTTGTCTGGGTACGGCCCTGGATTTATTCCTTGCATATGCCTTGCTTCTGGCTATCACTATTTTGGGAAAATTAAAATAATTCCTTATATATATATATATATATATATATATATATATATATATATATATGAATGTATCTGGTAACAGCATTGATTATTATTATTTTTTAAATATTTGGCAAACATTAAAAGATATTTTCTATATAGCATCAATATTTATCCAATCTTGTGAATTCATTGAAAATAAAATCCAATATTATAAATTTAATATTTTGCCCATTTGAAGTCAAATTTTAATACTATTGAATCTTAAAGTATTTGAAATTTATCAATAATATTGAGTGTATATTAGAAATATTTCCAATATTATTAAGTACTAATTACTTTTAATTATTAAAATTTACATATATGTGAATACTTTGAGAGTAAAGACCACTTCCAGTATTGGTAAAAACTAGAGTTTAGCCCTGATATATGCTCAAAATGTTATTATTATTTGTAAAATTTTAATTAACATATGAAGTGTGTATTGATATATTAATTATATATTGAGAATATTTCTGAAGCAGTCTCACTACCAATGAACTTTTAAATATTAACTCAATATTGTGAAAACATTGATATCAAAAACCAATAATATTACAAAGTAGTAAGTGAACACATTGAGAATAAACAGTTTCCAATATTGGTAAATAAAATTCCAATATTGGTAAAAATTAGCATTTAGGTCTGATAAATTCTCAAAATAACATTATACTTTCAGTATGACTATACTAATATACCTTTTCCACTGAATTTAACATACAAAAAAATATATTCTTAATATAGGGTTGTATTGGAAATATTTTTGAAGTAGTCCTCAATTGATAAATTTTTTAATGTTAACTCAATATTGTTAAAAAAAATTGAAAACAAAGATCAACTGTAACTTCGTCAAATGTATCAAATGTAACTTCGTACAAAGTAGCAAAGTTAATATTTGCCTCAGATATATTTAAAATGCATTTATAGTATTTGATATACATTGGAAATATATTCAATATGGATAAGTAATTACTTTAACATAACTTTATACCATTTTTAATTTTTTTGGTTAATATTTACTCAATATTACACTGGGAATAAAGCTAGTATTGGTAAAAAGTAGAAAGTTGATATTTAACCTTTATATTGTAAAAATTATAAAACTTTGCTGCTATTGAATTTAAATTAAATATATTTAAAATGTATCTGCAATATCGAGCGCCTTGAAAATATTCTTCATATCGTACAAGTAAATATTTTTGCCGCATTTACCTCCCCCCCCCCCAAGTTTGTCCATAGGCAATCTTTAATACATCATAGCTGGATATTGGGTATATCTATTAGAAGTCCAACATAAAATAGATTTCTCTATTAGAAATTTGAGGTGTGATCTCTCTAATGAGTAAATAACATCTATAATATACAGGTATCTGTATATATGTAGCATAGTTATAATAATTAAACTTCCAGAAGATCTTAAAGATCCAGAATATCCCAAAAATGGCTATCTATTTCATATTCAAAATATCCAAAGATCAGAAATTGATACTTATTTCATATCCAGAACTTCTTAGATATCTATTTCTGGGCTATCTTGGATTATTGTCATGTTCAGAATGATCCATAACAGCTGGAAAATAAATTTTACGTAGCTCAATGGTACAAGTAATATCTGACCCCATGCATTTTTAGATTCTTGCTTTCATTCCAGTGAGTGAAATGTGGACTGTTGACACAAAACATACAGTATTTAAAATAACAGCCTATTCTGAAATTAAACA
>JAWZYV010016785.1:0-38982 GCA_038373885.1 Cheiracanthium punctorium | reverse complement strand
CTCTCTTATAAAAAAATCTTAAGCGACTGGAAATTTGTAAGAAAATTGCAGTTTATGAAAACTACACACAATTATGATCACTAATGATAGGCGCACATAATTTGCAAACGATTGACCAACGGATTTTTCTGTTTTTATCTTTCATTTATGTTGTTTTTTATAGGACTTAAGGAATGTTTTTCTTTTGCGGGGTGGGGGTGGGGGTTGATGAATAAGCCCCCTACCCCAAATCCGCCACTGGTTCGTATTTTAATTATGGCAGCATTACTGTAAATAGGCATTAATCCGGTACCGTGCCATTATACTGCAGTCACTATTAAGATACCAGGCAAGTGCCTTTATTTTTAATAATAGCCGGCACCCTGCCGTTTCATTTTGGGCATTATAAACTTAATGGTCCAGTGCCTTTATTGTGAGTAACGGCCGGCACATGCTGTATGCCAGCACAGTGCCGCTGCCTTCTCGGGCTTCTGGCAAGGTACTTATCGGGCGACCACTTTTGGTATGATTCGGTTACTTTTTGCAGTGCTGGGCCGGCGCTGTACGTGATGGCAGAAAGGCACCGGCAAGGTACTCCGCCAGCAGGTGTGTGTTTGCTGGGGCATAACATTATATGAGAAAAAATGTCAATTTTCAGACAATAAAATAAAATTCTTGGTCATCTGGTTGATGAAAATGGTATTCATCCAGATGATGAAAAAATCAAAGCTATACGAGACTATCCACCTCCAACTAACAAAAAGGAACTGAAACAAATGTTAGGAATGTGGAACTTTCTTGCGAAATTTGTTCCTAACTACTCTGACGAATTATCACCTCTTACTTGCATGTTAATCAATAAAAATGTGTTTGTCTGGGAGCCCAGGAAGCAGCATTTCACAAATGGAAAAATATTCTGATCCCGGAACCACTTTTGAAGACTTATGATCCTAAAAAGTTGCCAATAGCTACTGCTGATGCATTATCCAATGGAATTGGAGCAACTTTCAGACAAGAACAAGATATTTCCAGTTCTTGTGTAATCGCTTATGCTTCAAGAACACTGACACCTACTGAATGACAGTATGCACAGATTGAAAAGGAAGCCCTTGCTTTAACATGGAGCTGTGAAAATTTTAAAGACTATCTTACAGGAACTCACTTTCGACTGGAAACAGACCATAAGCTTCTCATTCGCATATTTTCGAAAAAAAATCTTGACAATTTAACACCACGATTACAAAGAATGAAATTGCGCATGATGCGCTATCCCTACTCTATATTTCATACCCCAGGAAGGGAATTGTATTCAGCAGATGCTCTATCAAGGAAGCCACAGAAAACGAAGGAAGAGAAGGATGAATTGGCAGAAGAAATAGATGCTTATGTGCGGATGATTACATCAACATTACCAGCATCCTGCCAGAATTCAAAAAAATATCAAGAGACCGATCTTTCTTGCCAAGGATTGAAGAAATTTGCTTTAGAAGGTTGGCCAAGCAACAAGAACTTGCCGAGTTCATGCTTACAATACTAGAATCATAGATTTGAGATATCCATTCAAGACGGACTTTTAATGAAAGGATGCCGAATAATTGTACCCCCTTGCCTCAACTCAAAAACTTACATAATTTATCAGAGGTTGATCCAGGAATATTTTCCAGGGTCCCATTTTTGTAAAAACTGCATATTTTTGTGAATTTCAATGCTTAATTTTGTGAATTTCAGCACTTATTTTTGCGAATTTTCAAACAAAATTTTAATAAAAGTAACTTTTTTTTGTTAATTGATGAAACACATTAAAATGTAGGGTAAAATGCCAATGAAGGGCAGCTTTAATCGACTGTATTTTTGTGAAGGGGTTCCGTTTAAATCGATTGTAATTTTGTGAAAGGGCCACAAAACGGACCCAATTTTTGTTTGTATCGACCCCTGTCCCCCGCTTATGCCGAGCTTTGGTTAATGAAATTACGCTTAAAGTCATTTCAGCTCCTCGAATTATTAAATATCTTTTTCCACATTACTTTTCTAAAAATATTTACAATACCACCCCCCCCCCCAAAAAAAAAAATAAATAAAAATAACGTACACTCTAAAAAATAACCGTAAATTCACTGGATACTTTCCTGGAAATTTTACGGAAAATTTCCGTATTATCTCATTCCAGGACTTTTTCCGTATATCAAGAATTTGGCCCTTACTGGCGGAAAAGCCCATCCGGTTTTCCGAGAAAGCTCTGGGGGGTCTAAAGACGTCCGAACAATTACCGCTTGAAGGAAAGGAGGAAGTGGATTGGGGATAGTTTGAAGTATAGTGGTTTATTACAAAAGTGGGTTTCGTACGAAGTTTTTGCAATTTAGAAGGAAAGTACCAATGAAAAAGGACAACGAAGTTAAAAATATATTTTGGACGATATTTAATTACTGATCATTATATAATTTTATAAAATAGTGATTAAGAAAAATTTTATGTACAGAGAATTTTAAAATTGTTTTACTAGAAAGAAAAATATTATCTTGCTTCTTCTAAAAATATTTTCTTTTCTTTCAGATATAGAAAGAATAAATCAAATTTTATTACAGTACACTCGTACTTTTAAAGAAAACTTTATTTCTATAAAACTGATAAGAGCATGTGTATGCACATTATACGCGCCCAGTACATACAAAAATAATAGATATAAAATTATGGGAAATGTTAACGTAAGAACTTTGTTTGCTACATCCATGTGCATACTGCTGCCTGATTCAGGATTCTGGTTCGCCTCTCGCCAAACAGTTAACGGTGTAGTTCGAAAAAACCATGGGATTTTGGTACATAAATACAAATAAACTAATTATGTAATGCACTTCAAAATTTTTAGAATATCTTTTTACAAGCTGCATTATACACTGTAATAAAAGATAAACCTGTATGAGTAGCGAAACTTTAAGGAAAATTTCTTAAAAATCGAAAATTTAGCAGGACATGTCAGTTTTCGAAACTTTTTTGCCGTGGAATTCCATTTTGCAGAATTTTTTCCGAAAGTTTTATAAAAGGCACCTTTATTTCTTTTATTGCGGTGTGTAATACAGCTTAGGAAGAATCCTCCTGAATTTTTTCGAGCCCCTGGTGCAATTATCTTATTCTGATTTGTGTACTTAGACCGTGAGGGAGATTTTATTTTTTCGAACTGCACCCTTAAGTAGAATAAAAAGGTTTCCTGTTCGATTTCATCTATATTCAGAAAATAAAAGAAACCATCGACAAATATTCACACGTGATAGTGAGTGGATAATATGTCAAACAAGTAACCGAGTTCGACCCACCACTTAAGACCACTGTTGGCGATTGCCAATTGAATCAAAGCCAAATCATTTAACTGATTTTTAATTTTATTCACCAGATGACGCTGCGTGTCTGTAAAGGGGTTTCAATTAGCTTACTGCCCCTTTCGCGGGGCCTCTTGATAGAACGGGGGCCTCCCCTGGGAGCGATGCAATAAACAAATTGAGGTAGAGGTTCTTTGGACTCTGAGAAAAGAAGTTGAGAAAGAAAGGATAATTTTATGGGCTTTGTCCCAGTTAAAAGGAATTGCTGCGTATTAAGTAAAATTGAAAGATGGTTTTTAATGCCAACTATTTCAAAAAGGGCATTTATATTTGTTGCGTTTATATCTTGTAAAATGATAGAGAATTTTAAGATGAAATTCACTGCTCGCTCAACAGGTTTGGATATTCTGCGTATATAGGATTAAATTACGCTGCGTCACAGTACGTTTTGAGTAAGTTAAAATTGATTGGATTGCTAGACATGATTATTTCCCTGTATATAATGTATATAGATTATATTTAGCTGTGTGTCTTCTAAATTTAATTATAAGCATTGTATTTTAAGTGTTCATTAAAAGTAATGTTAATTAGTTTTGAGTTTTTGGTTTAAATTTGATGTTTTGTTTTTCTCTTGATTATTAATGTTTTGCGTCAGCTGCCCTGCGAGCGCGTCATCGCAGATTAGCAGCAAATTTTCTGTGTCAGAACTTTTTTGAAGTTTTCTTTTTGCGAATTTTGAGAACAATTTAAATGCGACGTATTTTTGTTCATTTTGTACTGCGTTTGAGTTCTGACATAGAAAAATGGCGAGCCAGCCAGGATACGTTTAATTTGGTTTTGTATCAGGGAAATGATCATACTAATTGAGAACTGTTTGTGCGTTAGGAAAATAAAATTTATGTATGAGGATTATATGTATTTAAATAGGTTTCGATTTCATATTTGTATTAAATGTTATGAGCATTTGTGAATTCATTTTCTGTATTTAGAGGGAATCTTAATTCTGCGATTATAAAACTAATATATAGGACTTATAGGTCTTTAGGGGGCCTTGGTTAGGATTATAAATTGAGATTTAAAGAGTTAAGTAAAAAATGAGTCTTGAGGCTTTAAAGAAAAAACGATCTGCTACTCGTAGCAGTTTTACTAGAACGGCTAAAGTTTTAAAAGATGAATTAGAGAAAGATGAACCGGATAGGTCCGTTTTAGATGATAAATTCATTAAATTACAAACAATAAGTGCAGAATTAAAAGCTCAGGATTCTGAATTTTTGGATTTAATGATAGCAGCTAAGAATACGGAAGAAGTTATCGATAGCGAAGTTATAAGCTGCGAGGAATATTTGGATGAATTTATTACTCTTAGTCGTCGAATAAAAGAAAAAACGAATATTTCAGACTTGAAAATTAATATGAGTTCTAAAGTTGATGGTATTATAAATACATGTAATGAAAAACGGTATAAATTGCCGAAAATTCAAATAAAAAAGTTTGATGGGCAACTATTGAGTTATCTTTCGTTCTGGGGCCAGTTTAAAAAGATCCATGAGGATAGTAATCTGGATGATGTTGACAAATTCCATTATTTGGCACAATCAATGGTACCCGGGACCCGTGCTTATGAGTTAATTGAGAGCTATCCCTTAACTTCAGAAAATTATCCGAAGGCTATTTCTGCGTTTGAGGAGCGATTTGGCAATAAGGAAATTTTAACTGAGATTTATGTGAGAGAATTGTTAAAATTAATTATTCAAAATGTACGCTCACAAGATAAAGATAAATTACCACTAGTGTCGTTGTTTGATAAAATTGAGTCCTATCTCAGAGCTCTTGAGTCTTTAGGTGTGAACCAAGACTCTAACACCGCCTGGCTATATCCGATGGTGGAGTCATGTTTATCAGCTGAGTTGATTAGGGTCTGGCAGAGAAGCTTACTATTTAGTGCCAAGGGACCACGTCTTTCAAATCTTTTGGAATTTTTGCGAAAAGAGGTTGAGGGAGAGCAGAGGGTGAAACTTGCACGGTCAGGGTTTGAAATTTCTTCGCCCTCGTGGGAAGAGCGCCCTAAGGAGAAAAAGGTTTTCAAAGATAAAAAATCTTTCGCGAGCGCCGCAAGTTTGGTAGCTACTAAAGAGTTAAAGTGTGTTTTTTGCGGGAAAGGTCATGAAAGTAAGGAATGTTTTTCGGCTCGGTCTTGGCCCCTAAAGGAAAGATTAGACAAATTAAGAGAATTAAATTGCTGTCTCCGCTGTCTTAAGCCTGGACATTTTGCGAGGGACTGCAAACAATTTATTCAATGCCATGTGTGCAAACGATCGCATCCCATAATATTATGCCCCGGGATTCAAGAAAAAAGGTGCGAAAACGCAGAGAATACAAAAGTGCCGACTGCGGTACAAACTACTATGTCTACCCCTTCGTGTATGAAGGAAGTTATTCTCATGACATTAATGGTTGAGGTAGTGTCGGGGGATATAAGGAAAAGGGTAAGGTATCTTTTGGATTGTGGATCGCAGAGATCTTACGTTCTAAAATCTACAGCTGAAGCCCTAAATTTAAAAGGCCTTTCTTCTGAAAAATTAACTCATACGCTGTTTGGGGGGACGAAAACTGAGGCTAAAGATCACAAACGATATTCTATGAGATTGAGACCTGTTGGAAAAGGTACCGAATATCAGTTCTGTTTTTTGGATCAGGATACTATTTGTGGTGGTATACCACGCATCCCTAAGGGTCCGTTATTAAAGGAATTAAAGAGCCACCGAATTTGGATTTCAGATGTGGGGAACGATTATCCTGAGATAGAAATTTTAATTGGTAGTGATATTTATGGGCAAATTATTACAGGTGATGTAATTCAACTTAAGGAGGGTTTGACCGCTATTAATACTAAATTGGGATGGACTCTGTGTGGAGAGCCAAAAGGAGAAAGTGTTAAAAATTTTGAGGGTACCCAGTCCATGTTAGTAACTAATCTCCATGTTCAAAATATGAAAGTTTCCGATATGTGGGATTTGGAAAAAATTGGCATTGCCGATGAAGCGCAAACCTTTTCTGAAGCGATTGAAGACCAATTAGCTCAGGAACAATTTTTGAAGGAGCTTTGTAGAAACGAAGATGGTAGATATTGCGTGAGCTTGCCGTGGGTTCAAAATTTTCCACCTAACATTGCCTCTAATCGGCATATTGCGGAAAAAAGTCTCTTTGCCACTACACGAAAATTGAAGAAATTAAACTACTTTGATGAGTACGATAAGGTATTTAAGGAATGGCTGTCTGAGGATGTTGTGGAAATGATTCCAGAATCAGAAGAGAAAGCGAAGGGACACTATTTGCCACATCATCCAGTTATAAAATTAGATAGTCTAACTAGTAAAATTAGGCCCGTTTTCGATGCTTCGTGCAAATCAGATAATTCATTTTCACTAAATGATTGTTTGACAAAGGGTCCAAATCTCGTAGAAGAAATCCCTGCGATTTTAATGCGGTTTAGGGAAAAAGCGATTGGCGTAACTTCTGATATCAGGCGAGCCTTTTTGCAGATTGGCATAAAGCGAGAAGATCAAAATTATCTGAAATTTCTTTGGTGGGAAAATAAAAAAATTGTAGAGTTCCGCCATAAAAGGGTTGTATTTGGGGTTACAAGTAGTCCATATCTGTTGGCGGCAGTGATCTCATTTCACCTTAGTAATGTGCATAGAAATTTTGAAGGTGTTGCCCAGAAACTTTCAAAATCCTTTTACGTTGAGAACTGCGTCACATCCATTGATACGAAAGAGGAGCTTGAAATTTTTATGAATCAAGCAACAAACATTATGGCAGAAGCCAAAATGGAACTGCGGATCTGGACTTTTGGTCCAAATAGTGAAGATCAGTCATCAGAAAACTTGTCATATCCTGTGTCTCCAGTTTTGGGTCTCCAATGGGACCGGAGGGAGGATACTCTCTTCATGCAGCTTAAAATCGACTATGTAGAAGACCATCTAAAAGAAAGTTTTTCTAAAATTATTAGAGTATTCTGCTGGATGCTGCGTTTCGTAAATAAACTGAGGAAGAAGCCTTCTTATAATACTAACACCCTAACAGTCGAAGAAAAGTCTAGGGCCGAAATCGTTCTGTGGAGTATAAAACAGAGAAGGCATTTCCACGAGAAAGAAAATTCCGCCCATGGTTTGCAAGTGGTGCGAGGTAGCGATGATGTTCTTCGTGTAAAAACAAAAATTATTGAACGGGATGATGATCTATCATTCCTATATCCAGTACTACTTCCGTCCAAACATTACCTGACAGAATGCTTGATAAGAGAATGTCATCTAAAGTATAGTCACGCGGGTGTACAGATATTGGCTGCCAAATTGAGACTACAGTACTGGATCATTTCTTCCCAACGAAATATAAGAGCTTGCATAAATCGTTGTGTTGTATGCAAGAGATTTACTGCGAAAGCTTTAACTTCTCCACCTATACAGTTGCCCCTTGACAGAGTAAGAGAATCTGCAGTCTATGAAGTAACAGGGATTGATCTCTGTGGTCCTCTACTCCTAAAGCCAAAAGGAAAAGCCTGGATCGTGTTATTCACCTGTGCCGTGTACAGAGCAATTCACCTAGAGCCCCTCACATCACTTAGCACAGAGTCTTTCCTGCAAGCTTTAAGGAGATTCATTTCAAGACGAGGCCGTCCGACCACGGTATATACCGACAATGGCACAAATTTTAGAGGGACAGACAATGCACTTAAACGGATAGATTGGAAGAAAATATCGGAAGATGAGGTTTATCCAATCAAATGGAAGTTCATTCCCCCTACTGCTGCCTGGTGGGGGGGATGGTGGGAGCGTCTCATTCGTTCCGTCAAGACATTGCTTGTGCGCATTTTAGGAAGATCAACTGTGAATTTTGAAGAGCTTCTAACAATCCTTTGTGATGTTGAAGCTACAATAAATAGTCGCCCACTGACTTATATATCAGACGATGCTGATACACTCGTACCTCTGACACCCTCCTTGTTCTTGCAAGATATAAACCAAGTGGGGGTACTCGATTTAGATTCCATTGACTCAGATAAACTGAATGTGCGCGTGAAGTATTGCAACACTCTGCGACAAGAACTGAGAAGTCGTTTCCGTAAGGAATATTTGGGACAACTCGTACAGAAGGCCAAAGTTAAGTGCCAAGAGCTTAAAGTGGGGGACGTTATCCTCATCGAACTTGAGAATAAAAAACGTGTAATGTGGCCTATGGGTAAAATTGAGAAAATCTACAATAGTAGAGATGGTGCTTCCAGAGTAGTGCAGGTAAAAACAAACAGTGGACATTTGACACGACCAATTCAAAAACTTTATCCACTAGAGGTTTTAACCGCTGGAGATCCTGTACTCACCCTGACAGCCGAAAGCAGATCCAGATATGGAAGATTGATTAAACCATGCAAAAAATAGTGTTTAGAACTGTGAATGGAACTATTTTTATTTTATTTGCTTAATTTAGTTTTAACCAAAAAATTTAAATATTGTGTTTCATTTATATATCCTTATTTTTTTTTTGCATGTTTTTTATATAATCTAGTGTGTTCAATTTTATTTTTATTTCCAATGTTAAGAACTGTTTACCAATAGTGAAGAAATTCATTTTAAGAAAATTTTTGTGTTTAATTTCGGCTCTCGCCTAAATTAAAGGTGGGAGGATGTTGGCGATTGCCAATTGAATCAAAGCCAAATCATTTAACTGATTTTTAATTTTATTCACCAGATGACGCTGCGTGTCTGTAAAGGGGTTTCAATTAGCTTACTGCCCCTTTCGCGGGGCCTCTTGATAGAACGGGGGCCTCCCCTGGGAGCGATGCAATAAACAAATTGAGGTAGAGGTTCTTTGGACTCTGAGAAAAGAAGTTGAGAAAGAAAGGATAATTTTATGGGCTTTGTCCCAGTTAAAAGGAATTGCTGCGTATTAAGTAAAATTGAAAGATGGTTTTTAATGCCAACTATTTCAAAAAGGGCATTTATATTTGTTGCGTTTATATCTTGTAAAATGATAGAGAATTTTAAGATGAAATTCACTGCTCGCTCAACAGGTTTGGATATTCTGCGTATATAGGATTAAATTACGCTGCGTCACAGTACGTTTTGAGTAAGTTAAAATTGATTGGATTGCTAGACATGATTATTTCCCTGTATATAATGTATATAGATTATATTTAGCTGTGTGTCTTCTAAATTTAATTATAAGCATTGTATTTTAAGTGTTCATTAAAAGTAATGTTAATTAGTTTTGAGTTTTTGGTTTAAATTTGATGTTTTGTTTTTCTCTTGATTATTAATGTTTTGCGTCAGCTGCCCTGCGAGCGCGTCATCGCAGATTAGCAGCAAATTTTCTGTGTCAGAACTTTTTTGAAGTTTTCTTTTTGCGAATTTTGAGAACAATTTAAATGCGACGTATTTTTATTCATTTTGTACTGCGTTTGAGTTCTGACAACCACCGTGCACATGCGGTGTACGTGCACGTTAAATCCGTGATTCCGAAAGTCTTTTCGACTGTCGCTAGCAGTTTCCAAGGGATGCAAATATTCAGAAGTCCCTCATATTTTGACGAGTAAATTATATTAGAAAATGCAAGTTGCTTCAAACGACACATTTCAGTGTTTTTCTCTGTCCTGGAAAACAAGCAAGAAATATTGAAAATAAAATAAAGAACATATATTCTTATGGCCATCATTGACGTATATAAGCAAGGGTTGCGAAAAATAATTCTTCCTGACTGGGTTCTGCTGAGTTGTGGGAGGGGGGGGGGCGACAAAGCCTTTCCTACAAAAATTTCAGCCCATTCTAGAAAAATTTACATTGCAAGAGTATGAGATGGAGGGGTTCAAATCACATTTCTCGAAATTAAAAAAAAAAAAAAACAACATTCATTTAGCTAACAATAATACTAACTTTAAGTGGAACTATACACATAATTTTGTTGAATGTAAGGGAAAAAGGGTACCAATATGAGAGTAAATTAATTTAATTAGAAAGCAATATTTTCGAATCCGTTTAAAATTTTATTAGTCCTCCTTTCTTTTTCAAAACTGGCTGCACGTGCTATGTCAAGCAATTTATGTGTGGTCTTAAGATCTCATTTATGATTACCACACATAAATGACAAATTATTATTTTTGTTTATTGTAATTTATTCTTCCGTATGATATTTACCTTTTTAAAAATTTTGAAAATTAAAAGAAAAGAAAGAAGAATGAAAGGACGCAAACGTAAAATGGACAATATTAGTATAGTGAATTAATAACCCAACAATAAAACTAACACACTTATTGTGTGTTAAAAAATGAATTGCTCATAAAATTAGAAAATAACAAAGAAAGCATATTTTATACGATTTAAAATTTTATAACTGATGCCCTAAAGTAAAATGACTAGAAACTGTAAACATATATAGGACCGTAAAAATAGGGAGACATGGTGGGGTAAATAGGAAAATGGTAAGTTCTGAAAATTTTTGAGCTAAATCTTTTTTAAAAACTGTTTAACAATTTTTTTAATGTTGAAGAGATCGTGTGACTATAGTATTAATTTCCAACTTGTGCCTCTGCAAACACGTACTGTGTTCCTGTTCCCCAAAGCGCCGGCCTCGTCAAAATGTAATTAGCGATTTTCGAAACTGCCCCATCACCGTTCGTGGAATGTTAAAAAGAAGTATCGCCGTGTCACAGCATGTGGTGTCCACCTGGGTTTCTTAGAAAAGGGGACAGGCTCTCGGAGATCCCACTATAGATCCATTTTCTCAAAGCGGTATCATTCTGCTGTGAGTCTGGCGGAGAGGATCGTCTGCTCTGCTCTACTATATTCACCCATATAAAGTAAGTTAACTTTACACTTTTTTTAGCTACATAAATATCTTGCAGTAATACTTTTTATGAGAATGTTTTTCATTATCAGAGCCTGATCATAGGTGGACGGTGCCCCGGGGCAAGAGGTTATTTTGGGGCCCCTATACTGTCACGAGTATTTTAACTTATTTTTGTTTGCTGTTGCATTTTCCCGACATAAAAATAAAACATTTTTAAAGAATACTAAAATTGAATTAAAAATTACCTATTTATTTATACTTATTTAGAACAAGACTATGCATTTAAAAGTGATTTTAATATTTTTTTTTTAGCCCGTTTGTATTATTAGGTGCGATCATTCAAGGAATGGCAATTACGAGGCACGGCAGCAAAGTTCCTCACTCCAAAAAATTTTCTTCATACACCAAAAAGTTCGAAATTTTCTTTACTTCATCATGAAATAAAAAATGTTAACAGATGGATATTTTGTAATAAGCATATATATATATATATATATATATATATGGCCATACCATACGTTTCCAAAAACTCATAACATCTTGTTTATGGATCCACGAGTCTTAAAGACCATTGAATTAGAAGAACAGTAAATAAATCCTTAAGTCCATTTATTGTCAAAAATTATGCTATAGATATTACAAAGGAAATTGAGTTGCAAAAATTTTATTATTGCAGTATTTATGAATATGTAATAAATCATCATAACAATAAATCGGGAGATTTGGGAGCCCTTATTTTTCTGTGGCCCAGGGCTATAGTCCCGCATGCCCGTGTAATAATCAGGCTCTGTTCATTATACTAAAAAATTTCTCAATTTCAGCTGTAAAATTACGTTTTATTAGCAAATCATTCTATTTTTAATACTGATGGTTGGCTTATATATAAGAAGGCTATTTCACTTTATAAAAAATTCCTTTGGTTCCAAAATCACATAAAGAATATATTTCATTTGAAATTTAGAATTCTTAAATGTTATTGATGTATACTAAAATATTACCTTTTTAATAATGTAGATAATTGATCATTTTATTTATTACTTTGTTCATGCAGCTAAGTGCCTAATACCTTAAATATTAAATGAAGTTAGTAAACTGTACATTTTTATTTGATTATTTGGCTTATTTTCAGAAATAATTTGTAGTGTATTGCTTTTAAAAATTACTCAGTTGATTTTTTTAAAATTTTCTCATGCACTTGAATTGCTATGCTACAAATTAAAAGTCAAATTTTAGGGTCTGGTAAAGTAAATGGAATTTTAAGAAGTGTGCAACTGTAAATCTTAACAAATAAATTATAAAGAGATTACTATTTGGTCTTCACTAAAGAAGATTTTTTTTAAATAATATTTTTTTTTAAATAATTATTGATGTAGACCAAAATCTGAGGTCAAAGTTTTTGATGACTAATTTCAATCTTTTCCATTCCTTCTTCAGAATAAATATTTTTTCTTTAGCATTGTTTTTTTTTAACCCATTTGTGCCTAGATATTTTTGCGACTTTCTTCGATTTTCGCCAATATCAGCAGTAATAGATACATTTCTGATGTCAACTTCTTGAACAAGGGATGATTTCTTTTAAAATCTTTATGTATAAAAATTGAAGTGTCAACATCCTACTAGGTCATGTTAAAATATTTTGTGGAGTTGAGGTTCAATACTCGTGAATAAAGGCTAGGAAAAATAAATAACGTTTTCGACTGATAGCGATAATGCCGTCCCAAAAAAAGGGACGCTAGGCATAAATGGGTTAACCTACAATCCCACGAGAGTGAAAATTTATACCTACTTTAATTATAAATTAATTTTTTAACCTTATCCTACCCCACCCCCCAAAAAATCATTTAATTTTTTCATTTCGAGTACAGATTTGGATATGATTGAAAAAAAAAAAGCAAAGGAATTAAAAGTTGAAACAAAGAATACTCTGATTAGTTTAAAAATGTTTATGAAAGCAAACAAGAAATAAACTTAACATTCTAGAATTTTAAAAAATAAATAAAAGCTTTGCAATTACTCACAGAACCTTTAAAAACTTTTACCTTTCTCCAAAAAAATATTCTAGATATTGTAACTGCTTTTCAGATATTCTGCTCTTCTCTATGGCAAAGTTGCTTTTTTTTGGTGGGGGGGGGACAACTAATGTATTTAGAATCGTATAAATTATTTGCTTAATATTTATATATTTTCATCATATGAAAGTTACTTTATTAAGCTTTCCTTTTAGAAATATGTATTTAGTTTAACATTAATAATATTAAGGTGTAATTTACATTTATGAGCCCTAATCTCAGTATGCTTTAATACATCTGCTTAAAATATCCTGTGTTGTAAGTTTTCAATGTTTTTTAGGTGCTTTATGTTTGAAAATAAAATATTTTTGACATTCTTTTATGTTTTCGTATCCATAAGTCATAATTGCTTAACTTTTTTGAATAACAATTGCAATGTTTCGTAAGATTTCATTTTTCTGCATAATTCCTTAAAGGAAAAAAAGAATTAAAACAATTCTACTATGAATGTGTGTCAGGGGCGTAGCCAAGGGGTGGGGGATAGGGGGTCACAACCTCCCCCCCCTATGAGGAATTTTTTGCCATACAAAATGTATATTCTTGTATAGTATTGCCATACAAAATGTATATCTTCCTGGAAAAATATGTTATTTAGATATTCATTTTTAATATTCATGCAACAGGTTTATTGGAAAACTTTTGAAACATTTGCCATTTTTATGCAATATATAAATGTTGTAATCAGTGTTTGTTATATTACATAGTTGTGATATAACACTAATTTCAATGTAAGAAATTTTCTGCATTGTATTATGCCTTAATTATATATAATTATTATTTTAAATTACTTTTCGAATAATTATCAATAATGTCGCAAACTTTACGCCTAGCATAATTACATATATATTGCTATTTTTTGATTCACATGTGATTTCGTCTTTTTCTGGTTTTCTTGAAAGGCATCCCTGTTTAGGCTTGCCATATATTTCTAAGGCCAAACGAGGACAAAACATATTTTTGTGGGGTCTTCAGTATAATTTCATTACAACGAATTTAAAGGGAAAATTGAACTGGTAATTCTGGAAAGTTCATTAAAGGGAAATTTCATTTATTTAATAAGTTCTAATGATTTTCTTTAATAAAAATATTTATTCGTTAATTGGCAATATTCATAAAAATTTAGTTTATTCTAATGAGATTTTACAGTATTTTAAAAATTATTTTATAAAGTAAATTAAAAATCTTACCTTACTGGAATATTCAACTTTATTTATTTAGTTGTATTTTTCATTAGACATGACTGTTTGTTATGATGACATCATAAAAGTTACAACACGAAAGTTCAGAAATAATTTTGACGTTTAGAAGATGCTTAACATTACATACTGAAGGTCTATCCCCTTTCTGCAGAAAAATATTCCCCGTTACAGATGTCCCAGGCAAAGACACCCTAAACTATTTTGAACAATTTAGAACAAACTATTTAGAATGTTGCGACATGTAGTATCAGTCTTCTGTAGAGCTTTGAAAAATAGCTCTCCACTTCTCTTCAGGCCCCACAATGGTCCATTGCATAAAGTATTGGAAATGATAGATGCCTGAAGTGGTTCTCTGGCTAACCGCATGGCTGTTGATCTAATGCTCTGGAGTTTCTGGTGGTTTTCTCCATATGTCACATGAATTAACATAAGCATCGCAAGCTGCTGATTATTGTGAAGGGGAGGGGGGTGGAGAACAAAACATTCTCTTTTTTCTCAATCATCATTAAAATTTTATCATTAGTAAGGCAAAATATTGGAAGGATGTGTCCCCTCGCCCATGAGCATTAGAACCCTTTAAAAAGTCCTCTTCCCAAGGCACCCCACCTTCTGCAGATACCTGATGTGGAGGTTTGCCCTAAACACACTACACTCTACATTACACACTTTTCTTCAATGGTGTCTGGAACCTCTGAATTTGAACCACCCTCAATAATCCCGGATTTTCTCAAATCCCAGGCATTATCCCTGTATTGCACAAAAAAAAAGACTATAATCCCAGACATCTCCTAAGCCTATCCCTCTTTAAAAACAATTGTTTATAAAATGGTCCCTTTTTCGTCAGAAATGCTCCTTTTTCCCCTTTTCTAGATAGAAAATTTAGTGGAATTCCTGTAATATTATAGAACCCTCTAAAATGCCCTCCGCCCGAGGCATCACCTTTTGGTAGATAGCCCTCGAGTAGCTTTGCTATAAACCCACACACACATTTTTTTTTTATTTAGCAGTCCTTTTATATTCCTGAAAAACAGATGGACTATTATTTAGATTGCCAAAGTAAGTTATTTGACAAATTAAATTTTATGCTTACTTTTTATATCGCTAAAGTAATATAATCGTGTTGTATGAACTTAAAACTTACATAATAGCTGATGACTGTATGTTTAATAAAGTAAATGAGTATAACCAGGGGCGTAGCCAGAAATTTTTCATGGGGGGGGGGTTACGACTACTGCAACTCACATATATGCATACATGTGTGTGATAAGGGAGTGAAGAATATACATTTTGTATGGCAAAAAATTCCTCATGGGGGGTTTATGACCCCCTAACCCCCGCCCTTGGCTACGCCCCTGAGTATAACACTTGATTCACATGGTACCTTGTTACCATACATTTTGAAGCACAAATTCTGTATAGTGTCTTCGTGGTACGGGTTTAGCACTCAAAAGATACAAACAAGTTCAGCTGATTTACAGAGAGAAAACCGAGCGCTAACCGTTTAGGAATTTGTGTGAGTAAATGTGATCGTTTCCCCTGTGGACTATTAACAAGTTATTTGTAGTTTATTAGGGCCAATCAGCCCAAAACTTGGTAGTTATCAACTTGAGAAAAATAAACTTGTTTATTTATAAATTTGTTTATTCACTTTCAGATTTATAAATTTTATATAAAATTTATTGTATTCGTTCTAACAAAACATTAATTTTAAATAAATATTTATTTCATTCAGGAGGTTCAATTTTTGCAGCAAGCGACCTCATCATTTTCATGGACAAGGTTCCAGTAAAGCGGACAAAAAATTTCGTCGGTGCTGTTTCAAGAATACCCCTATAATTGGAATTTATACAACGGTAAATGGTGCCTTTTTTCTTTCTTTTCCTTTTATATATTCATCATAAATGTAGTTTGTGTAATTTTCTATGCTTAGTAGTATGCATATCACAGGGATATTTTACAACAAGAATAAGTTAATTTCTTGCCCTAAATGTACACTGGAAACATGGATTGACAACATCAAGATTATTTTTTCATATGCGTTATTACTCCATTTATTATTACTATTATTCTTTTTTTAATTTACCCCCTTTTTTCCCAGCACGATAGCATTCATTTGTAGAATAATTAACTTATTATTTAGCTTTCAACAATCTGATACCATGAATACTAATTAATTCCTGTATTAATCTCATTCGTTTTCTGAAAATTAATAAACACGTCACTGCAATTTTTTACAAAGTATTGTATATTAAAATACGAAATTTAATTTTTATGTGGTCCCTCTTTTCCTATCACTAATATTTAGAATATGTTGCTTAGTGTCTAAGAACCCAAATTAAAAAGAAAAAATCATATCTCTAAGTGTAAGTTTCGGTAAGTAAAATTTTAATTTCACGAATTTGAAGGTGTTTAATTGTCATTTTCACAGAAATAGATCATTATTTAACTTTTATCAATTTACAGTTTGTCCCCTAAGTTTAAGAAACGTTATTCTTCTTTTTCACTTTGCAGTATAATGAATTTATTGCTTTATTGTGATTTAAAATTACTTAATTTACACCAATTAATAAGGCAAACGTATTTCCATGTATATTTTTATTTTATGTAATTACTCTGTTTAAAAATTAAGAAACAAATCATTATATAGGGTGTGTCAAAAAGATTGAAACACGCTTTATTTTTTTACCAATAAAAGTAAGTGGTGTAAATTACAAAAATGTTTAAATTAAGGTAGAAAATAAAGTAATAAGTTTACAAAATTGTAATTATAACGCTCAAAATGTTGCACTTTTTGAATTAGAAAAATATTATTCGACTCACATAAGAATGATTTTAAAAACCGCACATCTGTATTTTTAAAACTGAAGAAGTTATGTTTGTCCAACACTGTGAGTCCCTAATACTGTGAATGGGGACCATCTATCACAGGGGAAATGATATTTTTTGACGTATCACAAAAAAAGATAGAACTGGATGATATTAGCCATATGCAGCTCACGGGCCCCATAAGGAGTACGACTGCTTTATAGGATCTCTGAGCCATACTTTCATGTTTTAGATTCATGTGGATTTAGATTCATGTGCATTAGATACATTTAGATTCATGTGGTAAAAATTGTCGACACACATTAGCATATTTTTTATCATAAAATTTTTACCGTCGGTTTATGGTCTCTATTTTACGGAAAAGTGGCATAAGTCAGATTTTTTCTTTCAACGTGATTCAGTAAATTTTAAAGATACAGTTATACAGATATGCGGTTTTTTAAAATGATATCTCCAAATTAAACACAACAATTTTCTGATTGACGAAATTTGTGTAAGAGCCAAAATTAAAATTTGTAACTTTTTGAAAATGAATGAGAAGAATATTTCATTAAAAAAACCTTAATTCCTACTCTACTTTAAACATTTTTTTTTTCAATTTACACTGATCACTTATCTTTAACAAGAATAAAAGTAAAGAGCGTTTCAATCTTTTTGGGACGTCTGTATATGTGGCAGTCATTTCGCTAAACAATTTTCTCTAAATTTAACACAATTACAAAAAATTACTCTACATTTTTTTAAGTTCTTGAAATTAAAATTTGCCTTTGAGATCAATATAACCATCAGTTTAAAATCAATATACTAATATTGTTCAGTAATTTTAATTTAAACTCATCATAAAGATATATCTACGTTTGGAGTAACTTTTATTAAATGCATTGGAATTACGCTATATGAAATGTATTTAAGTACAGTCAACAGCAAATATTAGTACAGGCAACAGTATTATTTCAAGTACAGTCAGAATCTATAACCACATTACAACATATATGTCAGATAATAATGTACTTATAAGAGAGATACTACTGCTGTTTTAATTTTATTTGTAATTGAAGTGTATAATATTTTTTTCTCCTTGAAATTTAAGATATATTTTCTTTTGCAGATCCTTAGCGGATATAAATCCTGATAGACGAACGAAGTATGAAAAGAAAAAACTAAAAATGCTGTGAACCCCAAAAATTTAAACCTTAGTAATTTAATCCAATATAAAATCTTAAAATTGTAATTTCTTGTTATTTAATAATGTCTTACAATAAATTTCTATTATTTTGAATTGTATGTTTACTCTCTGATTTTTTTTTCTCATGATGGTTTTTTTTTATGACAGTAGATTTGTCAGCACAGCATTTTTATAAAATAATACAATTCGCATTAAGTCAATTTAATATTAGGAATTGTTTTTGTGTGCATGCTACAAGTTTAATAATTGCATTATATACACTATCACTTTAGAGAAAAAGATATAGTACCAAAAAATATTTTTTAAATTAAATATTTGATGTTTTTTGTTAATGTGCTTAAAATTTAGATATCAGAAAGAAATTTATATCAGTAGATATGAGTTGTGTTGCAACTCATTGGCAAAACTTTAACTCCAGGAATGTCACTCTAATTTTTGTAATTTTTATCTTTCAATAATATTGATACAAAATGAAGCAATATTCATCGTTGATATAAGACAATTTAACTTATGTTTAATTACTGTAGATAGGTTTAAGCTGAATACAATAATTTCAAATTTGATTTAGAATTCTATTATCTGTATGAACAAAATAAATCTAATTACTTCCCCTTGTATTAATATATATTGGTAATATACTAATATATATTAATTAATATTTGCTCTCTTTTATAGCAGAACAATGGTTCAACATATGAATTCTACCAATTAAAATTGCAATGAATTTACTTTGCACACATTAGTGAATTATTTATATCTATTATCTTCGTTTTTAGGAAAGTTTACTAATTGTGAGCAGTCGTTAAAGGATATAAGGTTTTCATGGGGGAAAGTAGAATAGTTTTTATTGTTCTATTTATTAAAAAAAAAAAGCAAATCCGGCTCATGTGGTTTCCATAGACCAGGAACGTAGATAGAAAAAAATTGGGGGAGGGGGTTGCTCAAAGTGGAAAAGTAAAAATTCTCACAAAAAGGCTTGATTATTATCAGTTTGCTAACAAAAATTCAAATTTCGAAAGTCGCCCGGGCTCTTTGAGCCAACCTTTTGGCTGCGTCTTTGCCTCAGATATTGCCCGACTTTGAGAGGTGTCCGGATTGGGAGAATTTCACTGTACTTGCAAATGGTATATATGTACGATTTATACATTATGCATACTATGACGGCAAGAAAAATCTGAGAACAGTTGGCTCCTATACGTTACACTATTTTAGGGTCCTGAAAATAGCCGGCTAGTTTACGGAATTATAATTTATAATTACTATAATGCTATGTGGAATTTATGTACACAGAAGAAATAAAAGTTCCTATTTATATATAGTACATAACTCTTAAAATGTTTGTCTCGTACAAAAAAGAAAGAAGTCAAAAATTTAAATTCAAAGTGTAAGCAATATTCTCATAAAATCAACGTTCATCTAAATTTCACTTTTAATTTTTTTCAAGGGTTTGCTGTTTTTAACAATGTTTAGAAATTGCATTATTTTAATAATATTCAGTGGAGGATAGAAATTTACTCGTAAGTAGCCACTGATTTTATAACAGTGTTCCCCTAGCATTCTCCAAATCAGATTTTTTTTTTTTTTTTTACATTGAGCTTATATAATTAATTATTTTTCTGAGAAAACAGATCCTGGGAAGAAAAAACATACACACAAAAATTGAAATAAAATAAAAAAATTGAAATAACATAAAAAATTAAATGAATAGAAAAATGTTAATTGTGTAACGTTTCAGAAAGTATTTTGTTGAGAGGAATGCAGAAACATGTTATCTTATGGATGTTTAAGATAACACGTTTCTAAATCAGTATATTGTCAAATTGTACATTATGGTCAATTTATGAGTATATTGTCAAATAATTTTTTCTACTTAGATATGGAAACGAATGTTTGACGGGATTTTCCCGAAGTCTTCAAAATACATAACTGTATAATAATATATAGGAAATTTAGAGAAAAAAATAACCAAAGATAATACAAAAAAAGATTGTTTAAATTAAATATTTGATATTTTTGTTAATGTGACATAATGTATTATGTCAGGAAATTTAATTATTTGTCAATAATTAAAAGTTAATGTGCTAATTTAGGCATCAGAAGTCAATTTTACATCAGTAAAATTTGTGTTGTCATTCATTAGCAAAACTTTAACTCCAGCAATGTTCCTCTAATTTTTGTGACAATCTTTTCCGTTATGTATAATTAATAATGATACTTAACGATGCACTGTATGTACTGTATATAACTGTACAATACAACAAAACTTTCTGTTAAATAACGGAAAAATTGAAATACGGAAACTTTATAGACCTAGGAAATTACCCTGATAATAACGGAAAAGGTAAATAACCAAAATACGTTACAATACTGGAAAATGCCCCGTTCAAAAACGGAAAAAAATAAAATACGGAAGTCCGTTCAAATACCGTTCAATCTGTGAAAAAAAAACGGAAAAAGCAAAATACGGAAATTATTAATTTCACAAAATTTATCCGGTAAAAAACGGAAGATTTAGAATACTGAAATATGTTATTGTACCGAAGAATATCCTGTAAAAAAACGGAAAAATCAAAATACAGAATTTTGTTATTTCACGGAAATTATGCAGTAAAATACGGAAAACCCTTAAAACGGAATTTTGAAAATAACGGAAACTGTCCAGGAATTTACAAAAATAAAATTCCGTAAATATACGGAAAAAGTACTGGCGTCTCAGCTGCCAGTACTTTTTCCGTATTTTCACGGAAAATTTTTTTACAGTGTACTGGACTCTTAAAAATTTTAAATTTTCTGTCTAAGTCAAGGAAAAACACGAACATTGAGCTCAGAATGCTGTAAATTTAACAGGTCTCTAACAATAAAGAATGTGCCTCGGGAAGAGGGGTTACAGAAAATGGAAAATGTGCAGTGCAATGAGTTTCATTGTAATGTATTTCAAACCTCGCAAGAAAAGCGGCTTTTTAACAAGGCATAAAATGGTCGTTTTTCTGGACCTACACACAAAACTTAAGAACATGTCGTCAGTAAATGATACATTAGACTCTCTAATCAACCACCCTCTCTACAGCACGCATGTTAAAAAGAAGATATTTTGTTTTAAGGATGAATTAAACGGTAAACCAATTGTGGAGTATGTCGGACTCCGTCCTAAGATTTATTCAATCTTAGCAGAAAATATGGAAAAGAAGACAGCAAAAGGTGTATCGCGTCATGTAGTAAAAAAGAAATTATCTCATGAAAACTATAGAGAATTTGTGAAAAATCATCAATTAACTAGAGAAACTCAAATAAGAATACAAAGTGAAAAACATAGGTTGTATGCAGTGCAACAAAACAAAGTTGCCCTATGCCCCTTTGATGAGAAGAGGTACATATTAAATGATGACATAATGGTCACTGTACCATTGGTCTGGTCACTGTAATATCAGTGTATGAAATATACACAAATAAAATTGACACTTCTAAGAAAAATGTATTGGAAAAATAGGCCTGAAGGGTATCTCCGCCATGCATTTGCTAAAAGAGAGATAACGCGCCATATGCTGTACTGCATAAGTGGTGCAGAAATCAGCATTTTTTATTTTCTTAGTAACTTAATTCCCACTAAAAATTATAAAGGAAAAATTATAAATCCTTCTAAAAACTATAAAGGAAAAAAAAAATTACGTTGCGCTATTCTGTAAAAAATAACGTGATATAAAAGGAAAACATGATGAAATAACTGTTATCCTTAAAGCAGTATATTTTTTCGAAATATTTTTAATCATAAAAAAGTAGTTAAAAAGAAAAAAAAAGTGGAATCTACTATTACTTAAATATACAACAAAATAATAATAAGGAGTTCACTAATTAGAACTAATAATAAACTATCAAAGAAGTCTACAATTTTTGAACTTATACTAAGCCCCACTAATCTGAAAAAAAATATTTACAGAGAAAAAATATCCTAAACCAAACTCTTTCACCAACGACTTAACCGTTAGGCATCACTTAAAAGAAGGGGAAATTCCCTGCACCCTGCACACTATACACTACGCCTTACGCCTGCGCCTGGGGCAGAACTGTCCTTTTCTATCTACTTCTGCCACATTCCAAAGACTTGATTGCAATCATTTTGACTTGATTTATTTGAATTATTTCATAGCATTTATTAGAACCTTCATGGCATTTATTTAAAAGCGTCACCTTTGAAATTTATAAGAAAATTTTCAAATTGATTAAGTGCACTGAGTAAATTTAAGATTGTTAACAATATTGAGGAACTTGAAGTGGCAGATGATAACTTTCTGCCCTTCTCATTGTACGTGTGTGTATTCACGATTGAACACAACTTTTCCCAACATAACACTTTATTAAAACGAAAACATAAAACAGATAAAACACAAACTGGCACCTTGTGCCGAATACAAAAAGGGGACTATACCCCAGGCGTAGTAACTCGCTACATACGTTACTAACTAGCTACAGACCTTATATAGTGTCGCTGTTCACATAGCTACACTGTTCACATTAGCATAACTCTGCTTCTGTGGAAAAAACTGGCCTGGTTGCGAAAACCCTCTCGTGCATTCAAGTCGATTCTCTTGGAGACTCGTGTCCTGGAGGTGGAGAGGGACATAACGCAAAGTGCTGCCGCCGCAGTACCCCCCTCCTAGTGGAAACGAACTTGCAGACGTTCCGGGGGTTTGCTGGTACGTCCTGCGCGTGTGACCGTAGTGTTTCCGGTCAGATCAGCACTTTTTACTTGTTGCTCGTTCAAAGTGAAAGCAGGCTTCAATCGATCAACGGTGACTATATTTTCCTGGCCTTTCATTAAAATTTTATAAAATTTATTGGTTCTCATTAGCACAGGAAATGGTCCGTCGTACGGTGGACACAGCGGTGGTTTCACAGAGTCCTTACGGACATATACATCTTTGGAAGTAGCTAGCGATTTGGGAATGAATATTTGTTCACGGCCGTGAGAAGACGTTGGTCGAGGTACTAGGTGCTCCATCTGCTGCTTTAGTTGTCGAATGAAGTCGGGAACATTAATATCTGTTGCAGAGGGCTGGAAAAATTCTCCAGGGAGTCGAAGCGAAATGCCGTATACCAGCTCAGCCGTGGTTGCTCTCAACTCTTCTTTATAGACGGACCGAAGTCCCAATAGAACAGTAGGTAATTTTTCCAACCATTGGTCGGTCAGACAGGCTTTCAACGCAGTTTTCAAACCTCTATGCCAGTTCTCTATAAGGCCATTGGCCTGTGGATGATAAGCTGCACTACGATTTCTTTTTATCCCAAATAAATGTAAAAGAGAATTAAACAAGCAAGATTCAAATTGCCGACCCTGGTCGGTTGTAATAGTTGTGGGCACACCAAACCTTGCTACCCAGTTTTCGTAAAACGCTCTAGCAACAGTGTCGCTGGCTATGTTAGTGACGGGTACTGCTTCAACCCAACGTGTAAATCTGTCGATCATTGTAATCAAATATTTAAAATTTTTGTTTACGGGTAAAGGGCCGACTAGATCTATGTGTACGTGGTCAAATCTATCTCTTGGAACAGTATAATTCTGTATTGGGGTTTTTGTATGTCTTTGCGTCTTAGTCAACTGACAAGGAATGCAACATTTCGTCCAAGTCCGTGAATCCTTTTGAATGCCAGGCCAAATAAAACGAGAACTTAGCAACTTAGCTGTGGCCTTCATACCTGGGTGAGACAAGTTATGTAAATTTTCAAATACTTTCCTTCGAAAGGATTCTGGAATGTACGGACGAATTTTGTCTGTAGATACCTCACAATACAAGGGAGTTTGAGTTTCTGGAATTGTCATTCGTTTAAATACTAATTTAGTGTGTGTACTGATTAGTTTTTCAAGTTCTTTGTCACCCTCTTGTGCCTTTGCGATTGCCGAGTAATCTAATGTACTCGGGAAGGTAATGGATTCGACTCTAGAAAAGAAATCGGCAGGGATATTGTCGCGTCCCGGGTTGTAGCGAATATCCGTACTAAACTGGCCGATGTAGTCTAGTTGTCTCAGTTGCCTAGGAGACCATTTATCTCCCTTCTGATTAAAGGCGAAAGTGATGGGTTTATGATCCGTGAAAACCGTAAAAACACGGCCCTCGAGAAAGTGCTTAAAATACTTGATAGATGCGTAGATCGCGTACAATTCTCTGTCATAAGTAGACCATTTCTGCTGTGCAGGTGTGAGCTTAGCAGAATAAAATGCTAAGGGCTCGATTACTTGTGTATCCTGCTTTAAGCTGATCTGGTGGAGAGAACTGCCTATAGATGTACTACTTGCATCGGTGCATAAGCAAAGCTGTGCGTCTGGGTTGGGATGTACCAATAATGCCGCGTTAGCTAGCGATTCCTTACACTTTGTGAAGGCTTCTAGAGTTTTGGTTGTCCACGAAATAGCCTTTTTGCTATTATTTTTATAGCCTTTTAAAAGCTCGTTTAGAGGCGCTTGTAATTTAGCAGCCTGCGGGACATTCCGTCTGTAAAAGTTCAAGAGTCCTAAGAAGCGTTTTAAACCTTTACATGTTTGGGGTTGCTCGAAGTCTAAAATTGGTTTAACTTTGCTAGGCAGCGGTTTTATGCCGTGTTCGTTAACCAAGTAACCTAAGAATGGTAGTTCAGTGACCCCAAAAATGCTTTTAGACAAGTTGATTCTAATGCCGTATTTGTTTAGCCTTTTAAACAGAGTTTCAAGATGAGTCATGTGCTCTTTCTCATTTGAACTGGCTATTAAAATGTCGTCTAAGTAAGCAAATGTAAAGTTTAAGTCTTGTAGGACTTCAGATATGAACCTTTGGAAAGTTTGAGCTGCATTACACAACCCAAAGGGAAGGAATTTGAATTCCCATAAGCCGAAAGGTGTGGTAATAGCGGTTTTTTGAATGTCGTCTTTGTGCACTGGGATTTGATGGTATGCACGGATGAGGTCGATTTTGGAAAATATTTTTTTTCCGTAAAGTTCATTAGCAAAATCATGTATATGGGGAAGGGGATATCTGTCAGGAATAGTAATTTTATTTAAAGCTCTGTAATCGCCAGTCGGACGAAAATCAGTACTATTGGGTTTTGGGACCATGTGTAAAGGGCTGGCCCAACACGAGTTACTAGGTCTACAGATTCCCTTTTCTTGCATGTATTGAAATTCCTGTTTAGCTATTTTTAATTTCAATGGATTTAAACGCCGTGGCCGTGCGAATACAGGTTGTCCTGTTGTTTCAATTTTATGCACTGTATTGTGCTTTACTTTCATATTAGAAGGATACGGTTTAAGTATGTCGGGAAATTTTCGTAATATATTTTTAATTTTTAAATCCTTAGCAAGTAGACTAACGTTAGGCGAACTCGCGTTGCAAGCGGAACCTAGAGCTGCTTTGGACGAACTTGGATCGCGTAAACAAAGTCTTTTCAGATCAATTAATAAGCCAAAGTGTTTTATAAAATCAGCACCAATTATTGGTCTGCTAACGTCTGCGACCACAAACGGCCACTGAAAAGACCGATTTAACGCAAGATCGAGTTTTACTAATTTAGTTCCGTAGACTTTGATACGAGATCCATCAGCAGAATACAATATAATATTTTTAGGTCCATTATACCGAGTATTTTTTGCTCTGGGTAAAACGCAGATATCACTGCCACTATCAATTAGATATTCCACCCCAGATATTTTATCTCTAATAAAAAGACGACGACTTATAACGTCCTTGTACGTATAGTCACATTGCGCCGTATAATGCGACCGGCCCTCTAGTTTTTTAAGGAGTTATAATTGCACGGCTCTAGACATTTGCGAGCACGGTCTTTAAATTTTTTATGATACCAGCACACCGTTTCAGAGGAGTGGGAGGGTGTCACACGGTGTGGGGGATTACGCTGAAATTTATTAATGAGTCTTGTACGACTAAGAGTGCGTGGCCTAAATTTATCTTTAAAGACCTTGTCAATTTTTCGAGTTAGTTCTGTCAATTGTTTTTTTAATTCCTGCACCTCATTTTCCGAGTTAGTAGTATGAGTGTCTAGACTTTGTATTTCTGAACTAGAATTACCCGTAACTTCTACAATTTTATCTGCCATGAGAGCTAATGTATCTAAAGTACCCTCATATACAGACAAGATAGCATGAGTGTCTTTAGGCAATCTTTGTAGAAATAGAGTTTTTAAAAACTCGGTGTCTGTTTTATCGGGTGCTAAGTGCTTCATTTTCCTTAGTAAGTGGGAAGGTTTTTCATCTCCTAACACTAATTCCGAAAGTAATTGCTTTATCTTTGTTTGTTCGGAATCCGTGAATTCGGCTAAAAGCCGTTTTTTTAAGGTATCATACTTTAGAGTGGGGGGAGGTGTTAAAACTACATCACTTACATAACTTAAGATATCAGCATTTAGACTAGACACTATGTAATAAAATTTTGTAGAATCTTCACTAATGTTCGCGATGTGAAATTGTGATTCTATATTAGCGAACCATAAATCTGGAAATTTTTCCCAAAAGGGTGGTAACTTGAGAGCTACGCGACTAATGTCGCCGGTTTTCACCGCCTCTACAGACGTTTCACCATTCATTTTTGGAAAGCCTGACTGAGCAACCAATTAAATGGGGATGAAGAAAAATGTATAAATGTTTGTTTAAAACTTGCCACCTGTCTTGTCCGTTGTCTTCTAATACTTGATGACGGTGCGCGCAGGAAAGTCGAGGCAGCAGACGAGAGGAAATCTTTACCCGTAGAACACCGTTCTTTGCAATAAGGCGGCTCCAACAAACTCACCGAGGGCCAGCTTGACTGTAGATCTTGCCCAAGCTGCTGAAGAGGCTTGACTTTGAACATCGATCGAACTTCCAGAGTAGCACACTTTGTTTCTTACAGAAGATGGTTTTGTCCTATTCCGGGTCACCAGTTGAAGTGGCAGATGATAACTTTCTGCCCTTCTCATTGTACGTGTGTGTATTCACGATTGAACACAACTTTTCCCAACATAACACTTTATTAAAACGAAAACATAAAACAGATAAAACACAAACTGGCACCTTGTGCCGAATACAAAAAGGGGACTATACCCCAGGCGTAGTAACTCGCTACATACGTTACTAACTAGCTACAGACCTTATATAGTGTCGCTGTTCACATAGCTACACTGTTCACATTAGCATAACTCTGCTTCTGTGGAAAAAACTGGCCTGGTTGCGAAAACCCTCTCGTGCATTCAAGTCGATTCTCTTGGAGACTCGTGTCCTGGAGGTGGAGAGGGACATAACGCAAAGTGCTGCCGCCGCAAACTTTTATTTCTTAGTTCATATGGACGTTGATAATGCAAATAACTTTGAAAGTAAATGCGAGGTTTTTTTTAAAAAAAAAAAAAGGTTTTGCACGTGCAAAGTTGTCTGCATAAAGAGATCTCACATGTATGACGTCATGTATATATATATATATATATATATATATATATACATTATGCATGTATATATATATATATATTATTATTAAATACAAATAGGCTTGGGGGGTTTTTTCTACATAAATTCTCTATATACTAAATATATATATATATATATATATATATATATATATATATATATATATATATATATATATATATATATGTATATATATATATATATATATATATATATATATATATATATATATATATATGTATAATATATATATATATATTATATATATATATATATATATATATATATATATATATATATATATATATTATTTTGAATATTCAAGGATATTTCTTTCCTTTAGTTTTGTACATGTGTAATTTTTGACGGTTTGGTACTTTTCGGCGCGGCCGGTTAGGCTCGACCGTTTCGGCACGGCCCTTTCGGCGCGGCCGTTTCGGCGCGAAACTCATTTTTACTTTAAATAATGTACAAAAATAAAGATTGTCTTTATTATAAAGTTTTTTTAAACTATTTTAATTCCGTATAATACAATATAATCAGTGCTGGCCCCTTTGCGAGACCCCCCAAAAAAATCAGTGGGTCCGGCCATCGCTTCAGGGGGACCCCTCGAAAATATGCTAACGCTGGCCCCTTTGCGAGACCAAAAAGACATCAGTGGGTCCGGCCATCGCTTCAGGGGGCCCTCTCGTAAATATGCTAACGCTGGCTCTTTGCGAGACCCAAAAAAAACATCAGATTCCGGCCATCGCTTCAGAGGACCCCCTCGAAAATATGCTAACGCTGGCCCCTTTGCGGGACCTAAAAAATATCAGTGGGTCCGGCCATCGCCTCAAGGAGCCCCCTCGAAAATATGCTAACGCTGGCCCCTTTACGAGACCAAAAAAACATCAGTGGGTCCGGACATCGCTTCAGGGAGCCCCTCGAAAATATGCTAACGCTGGCCCCTCTGCGAGAGAAGTTGAAGCACTTTAAATTATACAAATTTCTATTCATCACAATTTTTTTGTTCATGCATGAGAAACAGATTTTCACCGAGAAGGCCGCGTCAAAATGAGTTTCGCGCCGAATCGGCCGCGCCGAATAGTCCCATCCCGAATTTTTATATGTAATGAATAAGTGTATAGTTTTATGTTGTTTTTATTTGTAGCAGAGTAATGTTGATATTTTTGCAAGTGCTATTTTGTAATGTATTGTATAATATGTTCTCATTATTTGGTATAGCGTAGTATTGAATTTTTGTGTTTCTTTGTGATGAACCCTCATGAGCACTGCCTGTTAATCTTTCTATGTTACTCTAGGGTTAAAATTCTATGTTGGAAAAAATTTTCTGGCATCAAAATTTTTGTTGGGCTGTGGGGAGATATATGTGATGAAGATCACATATTTTTCGAGTCTAAAATAATGTTCATTTGTTTCGTTTTTCTATATCAAAATTCCGTATTCAGTTTTAATCTCTCTCTCCACTTTGTTTTTCAGCTTGATAAAATGTTCTTCCTTTTGTGCGACGGTGCGTCTGGGATTCCAGGGGTTCCCCTTCTAAATTAATTTCGCTTTAGCTTATACTATGTAAGTTCTTAGTGCCTCCCGGTTGTCCGTCTTAGCTTTCTCACGGGGGCTGTAGGCTTTTGGTATGGCGATCGCCAAATTCTGGCACTTCTGCCTTGGTGATATGCATTTAATCCGTTAGTTTCAAAATTTTCATTTTTAACGCCTACCGGACAGTTTAGTCACGTGGGCAATGCCTTATGAGTGCATCATCTTTGACTCGCCAAGCTGCAAAAAGCCGACTGTTTTGTAAAAAGTTTTAGCCACACTTCTCCATATCTCTCCGTTTAAGGAGGACGTATTGTTTTTTACGGGACTCCAGCATACCGTGTGTTCATGCGGATCAATCAGACATTTGAATCTGTCGTGAGTAAACTTCTTGTAAAGCAATGTACTTTATGAAATGGAGCTTGTGTTTTTAACCTTCTTTCGCTTCTACCTGCAATAAAATGTAGTCTTTTCTTAGAAGAGAGTCGTCTCTGCCATTCCTTGACTCCCACGTTTCATATGGATTTTTTTAACCCACTATACGTCATGTAAAACGGCCAAGGGAAAGTTCTTGATCCGCCACCGACAACTCCCTCATACCCCCAAAATTATGACATTACATATAAATTTATATGTGCGTGACAGTATATATAATATGATGATATTCTATAAATCAGACCCCTCCCCGAAATTTCGGAACCCCTCCGAAATTATTTTCTGGATACGGCCCTGTGTTTATCGATAATTTTTTACCACGTACACTGATTTCAGTTATTCTTTTTTCAATGAAAATGGGCTATCTTAGGGTTGGTCCCATACTGATGTGGTCAACTTCTGATCAATGTCAGCATAGCGGAATTTTCTAATTCCTATAAGCATATAACGGACAAGCGGGAAAATCTCTGAGGGTATCGGGATATTTGTTATTGTGATGTCGTTAGGAAGACGTAAATGTCGTACTGGAACTTGATGACCCCGGCATGGCCGAGTGGATGAGGCACTGAACATGGTGGACGACTGAAGCGTGAAGATCCTACATTCTGCCCTACTGCGTTACTGTTGATGTAACGGTTTGGAGTTTTGGTCGGCTTTCTCCAGATGTAACGTGAATACGCATTAGTACATCTTAAAAGCCCTCCGACAAACGTGTTCTCCCCTGCAGGAAGATGCCCCTCGTGTAGATTTTCCATAACACAAAACAGAAACAAACGAACTTCACAATGACAGTGGAACTCAAAGGCTAGCAGGAATGACTCGATTACATTTAGATCACTTCCGAAGCAATGAGCAGGGTAAATGGAAGTAACAAGAATGTAAACACCTCACTCGTCCTGCTCATGCCGCAACCTTTCTTGCCGCCTTTCCTGCTGCTCGCGCTCTCACCTGAAAGAGTTTTGAAGGCAGTGAGAAGGGAAGTACAGCATTTCTATGGTGATTCTCTCAGCTGCTTTCATCACAATTTAGTCTATTATTTCATTTAATTAGACTATTTTATCAAATTATAAATCATTGGATGTTGTATTCGTAATACTCCAAGAGCTAGTAAAACGCTTTCCATGAAGTGTTTGATGCACCTTGAAATTTTTCAATTTTATTATGTACGGAATAAAAGGTGGGAATACCTGTATTTGCTCGACCCAACCCGGGACACCAGGTACTGCTCATAATAGAAAGTTGTGATAAAATATAACCCAAAATAACTGCTTGATTCATAGGCAAACAAACATAAATTAAAAGTTCGGATAATTAAAAATATAAAATTAAATAAGGCAGACAGTTTTAAGGGGGCTCACATTCAATGAATCCTCCCCAAAGTTGTGTTTTTTTTTAAATACAATTTGAACTGTTTTATTTACTCTGAAAATTTAATAGCGTCTTAATTAAATATTGAAAATTAATAACAAAAAGCCAGACACTTTGTCTGGGGTTTAATTACCGGCAGACATGAAAATAAATCTGTTGGAAAACGGCGCTATTAAGATAAGAAGGAAATCGAGTGCTTAAATTTTAAGATAGGAAAAATGCCTGGTGTCTAAAACAAGCACCTAATTTAATAATAAAATTGTACAAACAGTAAATAATGATTTATATTGTGAAAATCACGAAGAAGCCAATACCAAGGTTTATCACGCTGTCAACTGGAAAATGAATCTGCTACCTTTGTTCTTATTAAATCATGTGATACTGATGTTCTGATTATTATTCTTGGCAATATGGATAATTTGAAAAGCGAAAGCTTAAATATTTACATGGAATATGAAGCTGCTAATAAGAGGCAAACTCTAAATGTGAAACAGTTTCACATTGAATTAGGGCCAACAGTATGTGCTAGCTTACCCGGATTTCATGCTATCACGGGATGTGATTATAACCCTTCATTTTTTAAGAAGGGCAAAAAAAGGCCATTCCAAATTGTTCAAAATAATTTGTATTAACAAAAAGCGCTAACTGACCTTTGCAAATCAGATGTATCTGGATTGCAATATGAAACTTTTGCAAGGCTTGAAAAATTTGTCTGTGAATTATATGGCTACAAGAACGTTGCAGATATTAATAATGCGCGATTCCAGAAGTTTTGTTTAACGTACAAATCTAAAAGTACAGATGAACCTTTTCAAAAAGACTTGCTCAAATATGACGCGTCAAATTTACCACCGTGTAAAGCAGAATTACAGCAACATCTTTTACGGACTCAATATATTACAAGTATTTGGCGAAACGCTCATCTATGTGCCCCAACATCTTTGTTGCCTGAAAGACACGGTTGGACTATAAAAGACGACAGGTATGAGTTTAAATGGTTTGAGGGTGATTGTATGCCACGAACTGTTTTAGATGAGATTACGACCGGTTCAACTACCGAGCACAATCCTAACAACGAAGGTTTGTATTTTCTACTAATTTTCTTCTTTCGCATATCTTGTAATCATGTTAATTATGTTTTATTTTTTTCAGATAATGGACAAACTTTTTATGATCAAGATATGTTTTCAAGTGACGATTCTACAGAAGAAGAATCAGAGGACGATGAGGATGAAAATTAAAGATACCTTTCAAAATATTTTTTATGGAAATTACTTATAACAAATAATTTTTATAATAATAAACCTATAAAATTGACTATAAATACTAATCGTGGAATTCTCAATGATAACCTCACAGTTTCTTTCTTTCTTTCTTTCTTTCTTTTTTTTTTTTTGATTCGATAAGATTTCAATTCAAATTCTTCATTGTCACATAATTGCATTATTCTTCTATTTTCAGGAATTAAAAGTTTAAAAAAAGTCTAAATAATTGTAAGTTTTTTGTTCTACTCAAAAATATGAATTTTAAATGTACAGCGGGTAAAAGACATGCGACCAAGAACCAATGAGAGCGTAGCTATTGGGGTGATCGGTGCTCTCACTCACATCGCCAACCACGCGCAATCCATCTCTTTCTATTGCAACTAAGATTCATTTTCATGTCTGCCGGTAATTAAACCCCAGACAAAGTGTCTGGCTTTTTGTTATTAATTTTTTCAATATTTAATTAAGACGCTATTAAAATTTCAGAGTAAATAAAACAGTTCAAATTGTATTTAAAAAAACACAACTTTGGGGAGGATTCATTGAACGTGAACCCCCTTAAAACTGTCTGCCTTATTTAATTTTATATTTTTAATTATCCGAACTTTTAATTTATGTTTGTTTGCCTATGAATCAAGCACTTATTTTGGGTTATATTTTATCACAACTTTCTATTATGCGCAGTACCTGGTGTCCCGGGTTGGGTCGAGCAAACACAGGTATTCTTACCTTTTATTCCGTACATATTAAAATTGAAAATTTTCAAGGTGCATCAAACACTTCATGGAAAGCGTGTTACTAGCTCTTGGACTATAAGCTTGATTTGCACTTGTTACACTCAGTAGTATTTTTTCATTGGTTTAGGTTATATAAATATCACGTAAAAACAAACACACTTTCCAGTGACACTTTAGTGATTTATATTGTTAGGTATTCACTAACAGATTGAATAAAGAAATCATCACCCACTCAGTCTCATGAGCAATTGAAGTGATTTGTCATTCTGTTATGTCGAAAAAAGAACTTTTTACAAAACTTTGAATCAACAAGTTTTTGTATTAGAAGTTTTAATTTAAAAGAAAGAAGCTAACAGTTTTAGATTTTTTAAAAAAAATTAAGTTTTGTTCCCCAGAGAAATGTAAATTTATGTCGTGTTAGGGCAATATGAGGGAATTTATTTTAGGAATCTATGTATTTGTCCTAAATTGCCCTCTACATGATATAAATATATATTTCTAAGGTATAATGATGTACCTGGTATGGGTCTATCATGGTGGTTTTAATGTAATAAAAACTTTAAATACGAAATATAAATTTTTAGTTATTCGTACTCATGTAAAATTTTGGCTGATAAATATTTTTACATATTTTGGTTGACCTTTCCTTTAATTTTCATAACGATCTTTTATTTTTTTAAATAACCTGTTCTAACATTGCTAATATAATGTTTATAACTATTTTACTAATTTTTAAATATTTTTCAAACATTACAACGAAGTTACATAGTTCATGGAGCGTCATTTGTAAGACCGGGCTGCCATGCCCATCTTGGCCTCCGTACACGTGCTAAAACTAAGATGATGTTGCCAGATCGACGAAGAATCACCTAATGTTGCGGACGTTTACGATTCATTCAAGTGAAAATATTTAATTTTAAAAGTACGTAATAACTGCGAAAAGATGGGCAATTATCGTCATTTATGAAATGATACGCAACGTCCTTTACAGTTTTGATATGGACAAAATGCTTGATCAACATCAGGCTCCATGGTTGGAATGAATCGTTCGACGCCTGGTGCCTGCGTACGAGAGTATAGCCCTGAGGGTATATAAGCCGAGTGCGAGCGGGAGAAAAGGAACAGCAAGAACGACCGCCAATGTAGTCGTACAAATGGTGGCACTGCCATTTACGTAAAAAATGACATACCTCACTATCCTGTAACTGACTTAACTCACGAAACACTTGAAGCAAACTCTATAATTATTACTGGAGACCCTCAAAAACATATAATGTTGACATCTGCATACGTCAGGCACGGACGTCCTTTCCGACTAAAGACATCCACAACATATTTAATTACTGCGAAGCAAATGTTATAGCTGGTGACTTTAACGCTCACCATTTCGCATGGGACTCTAAATACAACTGCCCCTTCGGCAGATCCCTATTAAAATTTATGATCAATAACAACATACGTATGGCTGTTCCACCCCTTCCTACTCACTACGCCACTAACGGATCATCGTCCATAATAGACCTTGCAATATACAAAAACATGAATCAAACAATCCAAAGCTCTGTGCTAAAGCGGTTTGACTCTGATCATCTCCCAGTTCAATTTGACATTAACTTAAACATTGCTCGGCATCCTCAGAATGTTCACTTGAAAACAAACTGGATAGACTACACGAACCGACTGCTAAGTGCACCTATTTTCCTTCCTGATATCCAGAATACTGAAGACATTGAACGCGAGACTACTCGCATCACGGAAATAATAACGTCCGCTTACTACAATTCATCTAAACCGGTCAACAACAACGCAGCTCTCACCTCACATTAGAGAAAAAATTAGGCAGCGTAATACTGCCAGGAAATTATACCAACGCACTTGTAGTTCCATAGACAAGCAAAACTGTCACAAAATAAGAGCTGAAACTAGAGTACTACTACGAGCTCATTCAAATGAAAACTGGGAAAATTTTATCACTAGCCTTAACCCCGAAGACAGTTCAGTGTAGAAAGCACTGAAGAAACTAAAAAACCAGAAATCGCATATCCCTCCCCTCAAAGAAGGCAGCAATTACGCCTTAACTGACTACGATAAAGCAAATACACTGGCTAGAACATATTTTGAATTTGCATTTGAATGCCACAGGTTTGCCGGCTTGGTCAGCGCAGCTGACCTTCAAGCCTTTAGCGGCAATCTGCGGAGTTTATTGGGAAAAAGAAAAAAAAAGGCTTTTTACAAAATATAGCTGGGAAGGCCGGGCACAGGGATTTCCCACGCAGGGGCCTGTGTCATAAAGTGTCCCCACTTAAGATACAAAGAATCTTCATGTTATGCGGGACAGGAAGTCCTGAATTGGTGTTTTCATCTGTTTGAGAGATGACCTCCGTGACTGGGCCACTGCTATGCTGTTAGTTGGTAAGTTGGACAATATTTGTTAACAGAGAACAGATTCTCGCCATTTTCCTTGTAGAGATTTTGCTGCGAAGGACGCTTAGAGTCCATGCCTGAGCATGTTCTTGCGGTGGTCTGCGCAGGTGATTAGATTTTGTGATTTCACAATCAAAGAGGAAATGCTCTGCTGTTCCTGCTGCACCGAAGATGCAGAGATCATCTTCCCGGAGATTGAATCGATGGAGATAGGCAGGAAACGGCCCGTGTCCTGTGAGGAATGCAGTAGTTTGGAATGTGAGGGGAAGCTCCTGTAGAACTGGCTTGGGCAGCCATTTATGAGTGTAGCGACCCTTTGGGCTTGCATTCCACTGTTGTTGTCATCGTCTCATCAGCTCATTTCTTAGTTTTCTTTTTAAGAAAGAGACAGGCACAGGTATTGTTTGAGCTGGAGTTTGTAATTCTGTCGCTTTTTTTGCAAGCTCATCTGCTCTCTCGTTCCCTGTTACCCCCACGTGGGCATTGATATGCTGGAGTCTTACATGAAGCTGCTCGATTAGTTCTTTTTTTATTTCTAGAACTTGTTCGGAAGCTGTGCCATGTTGGGCTATTGCTGTTAGGCCGGACAGACTGTCGCTGTAGATTAGTGTAGGGACTGGCTGCTGTTCCCTCGTCCATTTGAGGGCTTCGTTGATTGCATTCAGTTCTGCTTGGAAAACTGAATTGTGGTCTCCGATGCGGTATGTGTAGTACGTAATTTCGGTGAGGTGGTTATATACTACGAAGGCGGCTCCCACCCCTGACTCCGATTTCGATCCATCTGTGTAGATAGTTCTACCTTTGGTCAGTGGTGAGACAGTTGTGTTTAGAGTAATTTGCTTGCTATGTAATTCCTTTGCTGGGTGTAGCTGCCATCTGGGTATTTTCCTTGTGAAGGCTGGTAGAGGACCTAGTTCCGCTTCCCAGAGGCTCCTAGTAGTGCCGAATCTCGTTAGCCCTACTGTTATTGCCTCAGCTTCTAGCTCCAGAGGCAGTGGTGGCAGCCCTGTTATGACGCATAACGCTTCAGTCAATGTAGTTCTGTAGCCCTTGCTGATTCCTAGAAGTGGAATACGTTGAAGAGAGAGGAGTTTTTGCTGTGCCTGCTTATTTGAACCAAGTGCCCAGACTCCTGCCGCGTAAAGTACTTGTCGTAGCTGCACGGCTCTGTACCATGTCTTTAGTAAAGTTGTTGAGGCTACATTGCAGTGGACCCAACTACGGATTCTCATATAAAGGATACTGTCGATAATTTCCTTCGCACTCCTTGTACAACTGAAATCTCCCCCACAAAACCGACGGAGCTGGTTATGATAATTAAAAAACAGTTAATTAAAAAATGTCCTGGCAGCGACAAAATTAGTAACGTCATGCTAAGAAATATGCCTGCACGCACTCTCATTTTCCTGACCTCTTTGATTAACCACATTCTCAAATTAAAATGCTTCCCAAAAGCCTGGAAAACATCAAACACGTCGAAAACGTCTGTCTTATACCCAAGTCAAATCAAAGCAGCACTGCACCTAGCTCGTACAGACCAATTAGTTTATTAAGCGCCTTAAGTAAGTTAGCGGAGAGAGTCATACTCCACCGCATTCAAGAACACCTCACTCAAAACAATATTATTATCCCCGAACAATTTAGATTTCGAGAACAACATAGTACGACTCACCAACTCCTTATAGTCACAGAACATATCGCTGAAGCACTGAAAGAAAAAAAGGAAGTCGGTATTCTCCTCCTAGACATATCAAAAGCGTTTGATAAAGTATGCCATACATACCTCATGTACAAGCTCATACAAAACGGCATGCCAGTCTCTCTAATTCATTTAATTCATAATTATCTTTCTGACCACACATTTATGGTTCGTGTAAACAATACTCATTCTAACCGCACTCCTATAAATAGTGGTGTTTCCCAAGGATCAGGGGCGTAGCCAGAAATTTTTCATGGGGGGGGGTTACGACTACTACAACTCATAAATATGTATGCGTGTTTGTGATAATGTAGTGAAGAATATGCATTTTGTATGGCAAAAAATTTCTCATGGGGGGTTATGACCCCCCTAACCCGCCCCGTGGCTACGCCCCTGCCAAGGATCAATCCTGGGACCTACACTGTTTAACTTGTACGTTAACAGGGAGTTTGTGCATACCGTTTCTTCCTACGCTAACGCTATCCGCTATACGGAGTATTTTGACCAAACATGTTTCGCATTTTATGCGTGCGCAAGCGCTTTATTGTCCAATGTCATTTAACGTTAGCGTTATCGTGAGTGAAACCTGGCCTGCACAAACTTCCTAATGATATCCCTAGAAATCCGTACACCCCACTTGCTCTGTTCGCCGACGATACGGCGATTATTTGCAGAGCTCACCACCCCACAGTACTCTCAAGATGCATTCAAGCACATATTGACGCTCTCGAAACCTGGCTCGATACCTGGAAAATTAAACACCGACAAATGCGAAGCAATTCATTTCTCAAGGAAACATAACCCTACCCGCATATACGTAAACAACAATGTCGTTCCATGGAGAAACACTGCCACTTATCTGGGAATTACATTGGACAGGTCACTCGCATGGAAACCACACATTACTAAAATTAGAAACCGCATGGCGGCTGCCGCCAAGAAGATTGCACCTATACTTTATTCTAAAAAACTCAGCAAGCAAAACAAAACGCTCATCCCAACAAGCACACATACGTTGGGTTATTGTTGGCACGTGGTTGGCACAAGGTTGTTACGTTGGTCAAACGTTGGCATGTCCATATGGAAATGTCGGTATTCTGTTGACTAAAGGTTGTGATGGCAAAGGGTGGGTAAACAACAGTTGGCCATCGGTTGGCTGAATGTTGTGTTGGGCAACCGTAGGTGAACAACCGTTGGCCATCGGTTGGCTCAATGTTGTGTTGGGCAACCGTAGGTAAACAACCGTTGGTCATCGGTTGGCTGAATGTTGTGTTGGGCAACCGTAGGTAAACAACCGTTGGCCATCTGTTGGTTGAATGTTGCGTTGGGCAACCGTAGTTTTTCAACAGTTGGAAATCTGTAGCCGAATGGTGTAACCAAATGCGCATGCGCAAAATAACTTCAACATCAGCTTCTGCCCTGCTCTCGCTGCCTTGACGTGAAGTGAAGTTACAAGTCTCTAGCGCTCGCTTGTTTTGACGTTAAGTGTGAAGAGGAATACACGTGCGGAATTTTTGTGTTGTTTTTTTTTTTTTAGATCGAAGAATTGATAAAGGTAATTATAAATCTTTTCATTTTTATTTCATTTATGTAATGCGTATTTATCTGTGAAAATATATCTGCCAAATAACATTGCATAGTTCTAGTTCAGTATGTATTATGAATGTATAAATGTTTTCAAGTATTGCAGT
>JAWZYV010016784.1:0-66849 GCA_038373885.1 Cheiracanthium punctorium | reverse complement strand
CAACATAAACCATTAGTCGATTCGTATCTGCATCATAAAGCAGCATGCAGGATTTCCCATAAAGGCGGTAACACGCTTTAAATCTATTAAAGAAAAGTGGTCGATGTAAATACAAAAAAAGTTCAAAATAAAGTAGGAAAAAAGACTACGTTAAAAAATTCCTTTTGTTAATTTTCAAAAAGTTATATTTTTTAAATTTGTGTACGTATCCGTACGAAAAAATTCTCAATTTGTAAAATGTATCTCTCGCACTAACGAGGTGATTTACAAAATTTGAAAGATATATCCTAAAAAGATCACACATATGAAGTTAAATATACTATGACTTAAACCATTTTTCAAGAATGCTCGAAAGAAAAAATTACGTCGAAAGATCGCGTTTCAGGGGTTTTACAGAAATTGCGAAAGAAAATACTGTTTCACTCTCTAGTTATAAACGTTCACATACAAATTCAAGACTAACCCCTGACCATCTTTGTTATAAGATATTTCTGAGACTTTTATAATGAAAGGCTGAAAATTTGTACGTCACCTCATTAGTGGGGCACATTTTACTAACTGTGAATTTTTTTTGCACGGGATCGTATACAAATTTAGAAAGTGTTACTTTTTGAAAATTAACGAAACCTTTTTACCTAAATTATTTTGAACACTTTTTTTAAATTCACATTGCCAACTTATTTCTAACACTAGATAAAGAATTAAAGTGTGGAATACCATTTTTATGGGACACTGGTTTATAAGAAGAGTGCGTCTGGGTGGACCCCTGGGTCCAAGAACCGCCCTTAGCCCCCCCCCCCCGAGTACAGCCCGCAGAGAGAGAGAGAGTGTCAATTTTTAATTACTATAACTAATACAAACTGGAAACAAAGAAATTCTAGAAGACTACAACTAATTGTAGATTGTAATTTAAAATAACATATTTACAGGCCCGGACTGGCTCCGTTGGGGGCCTCGGCAGAAGCTTCAATGGGGTCCCTCTCTTGATTTTTTTTTAAAATTTGCAAATTTTTTAACTTAAAGAACAATTTGTGGGCCCGGACGCTTGTCCCGGATGCCCTCCCAGAATTCAGGCCCTTCCTCTTACTGAGGAATTCAGAAGGAATAGAATATTAGAATATGTAATATTTGAAAATTAGGCTTACGTGCCTAAAAATCACATTTAACTATTTTAGAGATTTTGGGTCCCCCTCTCTTTTCGGCCCCCCCCCCCCCTTGAGTCACGAGACTTCTGCAATCCTCCGTGCGTCATTGAGTAAGATTACTGGAATTATTTTGATACATATCAAATTACTCTTATTATAAAGCAGTAAATTCATTTTTGAATGCCTCACTGGGGCCCTTTGGGTTGGGGGCCCTCGGCGATCGCCGACCAGCCGACCTGGCCAGTCCGGGTCTGCATACTTATGATAAACTCTATCATAAAAGTTAAGAAAAATTGTCACTGCGTGAGTTGGGTAGGCTTGTGTGCGTATTATCTCCATCTTTTTTTTTCCCTGGCAGGCCCCCTGAGAGATCCCCCTTGCTTTTGATCGAAGTTGAGACAGTTACGAAAGATATACTTGTACCTCATTGAGACAGTGCACAAAATGTTATAAAAACCAAAAGTAGTGAAGTTCAAGTCGTAGTTTTCTCCGTAATGTCATAAAGATATCATCTTTTCATTACTAAATTTGTATAATACCATTCATTGAAATACTGAGCCTGCATTAAAATATAATTAATTATACTAGTATAAATTATATTATTTAAGTATTTACGCACACACATCCATATATAAAGGCACAGTGAAGTTTATCGCCCATCTATAGATAAATCTCTCTAACAATGAGATGTATACTTTTTGCCAACTACAAAGAGCTGATGATAAAAGTTTCAGTACTTTTTCCTAACTTTTGTGAGCAGGTTTAATGCATAATTCTATGTAATCTATCGCTTACAAATCTTTCAAATTAATGAGACCTGAACTGCGGAATGTGTCCCCAACTGATCGCAGCGAAACCTGGTTATAATGGCAAAACCAGTGAAATTATCTGAACAACTGCCTTATCAATTGCTGCAGCCGTGGTTCCTAACATATGGTTGCACTCGACGTTCGACTGCTATTTTTGATTTCATATTATTTTGCAGCGTCACGTGCAGAGACTTGCAGCTTCTCATTCATATCGTGAGTTTGTGTCAAAACTATGTGCATTTTAGTTCACCTAAAAACGCCGTGAATCAGGTAACCTGAAACACCGGTTCGTCAGAGACAATGCAGAAATTGCATTGGTCAGAAGTCATGATAATCCTTGTTTTTGTGCATGGTGAATATGATTATCTCTCTCTAAACTTACATGTAACCCGCTCTGCATGGTTAATTCATGGGTTTAATAATTGTAGAAGAAGGTCATTATAAAGATGTGTGCTTGTCAAACTTGCATTGTCAAGTCTATTACCTAAATCACTTATCTTCGTTGTATTAGATATTTGGTTTTGACTATTTTTTATTAAGTTTATACTGTAGTCTTTTCAAAGAAAAGGGTTTGAACCACACAACATCTCTTTCACCTATGCAACTGAAGATATTATATATTGATTTTTTCACATATTTCTTGCAATTTGTAATATATTTTAAAAGTTATGAAATTTTCAGGACAACATTTTTTTCAGGTAGTATATTTAGGGTGTTCCATGATGAGAAACATTTTGATCTTCGTGTGTTTTGCACTGTGCATCATTGGTGCACTTTGCTCTCCTGCTCTTATGGAATTTGAAAATTCAGAGCCAGTCGAAATGAATGTTGTGAAGAGAAGGTATGTATTTGGGTTTTATTTTTGACACAGGATTACCATCTGGTGATCTTGTTAAACTGGAACCCTTTGAGTAAAAAGTTTTGATAATTTAACTTCTTTGGGAGTGATCAAATCTTCTATCTTCAAAGGCTCGTTCTGAGGGCAGTACTTTACGGCATCAAAGTATTAGATTTCGCCCTCTCCCCCAATTTTTTTAAAACTTTAAAAAAACTGAAAGTATTTCAATGAAGGATTGTAAAGCTTTCCAAGTGTAAGTAAAATTAATCAAACATCTTGAAATTTTGTATCTGCGGAAGTAGAAAAAGATAATGAAGAGCATCTGGAATTTCTGAAGAGTCTTGCAACCAGCTATACAACCTTTAAAGTGACAAGTTTTTAAAATTTTATCCTATTTGTTAAAATTAGTTACTAGTAATAAAAGACTGTAGAAAACGCACAGAGCGTTTGACTGTTGAAGCTTTGTTTGTCAATTTTAAATATTGAAAAAAATATTGTACCTCGGTTTAAGTACTTCATAGCCGTCCTTGCAAAAGCTCTATGGCATAGATTTCCGTTTTGCACTTAGCATTGTTTTTTCGCATTGTCCCTTGAATGCGGAGGGCTTAAAGTAACGTTGGGCATATGAAGAAAATACATGTCTTTGATTATTTACAACGATGAGAAAGAACGGTTGAACCTGGTTTCAAGGAATAGGATTTGAACCACATAAAAGCTCTCTTTCACACACGAAACTGAAAAACACTAGAACTGAAGAGGATCCAATTTACATCGTTTTTCTCATATATTTCTTGTCTCCTGATAACACTTTTTTCATTACTGGGGCTTGAACACGTTACAAAACATGCAAATGTTATCTTTTGCGCAGTATTAATTTTTCTAAAGAACTTTTTCTATTTTAAAAACAGAATAATGTAATAACTTTTAAACATACAAGGGCTGTATCAGACTTTAAAATCTTTTGCTTTATTCTGGAGTTGATATATGTACAGAATTTTTTTTTATTGTTATAAATGCTGTAGAGTAGGGTTTCCCTTAATACAGTATAAATAATGACATAATTTCATCTTTGCCTTAAAAAAAAGTTTGAAAGTTTAAATTGCAATTTATATATTGCTAATTTTCTTATGCTGATTTGATAGGCAGTGTAGAATAGGTTCAGAGTTTTTTTGTTTTGAAAGTTTCCATGATATTTAGATAACACCAGAAGCCAAAAGTAAAATAAAATCAATTTTTAAAAGGAAAATGAATCTTATACATGGGGAATGAATAATTTAAATTTCAAAATTTTTTTATGCCATGGTAAAACGTTCATATAACGATATGATATTTATGATTAGGCAGGACTTAATTTTTAATAAATGTGAATATTATTTGAAACCTTTCGTGTTTATTTTATTAATTTATTTTTTTAAATTTCTATTCGCTTTATTATCATTGTTATTAAAATTGTGAATAGATAAGTATCAAATATATAAAACATATAAATTTGAAAAAAAGCTTAATATATATTAATAAATTAATTTTGAACTGTTTAAAATATTATTTATATAGAAAATGAAAATGAAATTTATTGAGCAAATTTATATGCGAGATATATGCGACAGCGGCAATGTGATGGGATTATATAATATTATAAGTATATATAAATTACATCTAAAAACATCAGTTTAAAAGCAGATATTTATTGTAAGATGAAAGGAAATTGCGTCTTACTTTTTAATATTATTACCATGAAAAACCTAACCTACAACAAATACAAAAATAAAAGAAATCTATGATTTTCAAGATTGATACTCCCCTTTTCAGTCTATTCTATTTTTTTTTTTTTTTTTTTTTAGAACTCAAAAGCAGATGCTTGTTTGCACATTTATTTACTTTCAAATATGTCAATGATTCTGTATGTATATCATCTTCTTTAAACTGAAGTAATTCGAACTTCAATATGTACGCTGTGTGCTTGCGTATGTTACAAAACTTTACCGTTTTTTAAGTTCAAAGATTTAGGTAAATGTAAGTGTATAGGTGGACAAAACGTCACTTTACAATCGTTGGCGTAACCCGGTGATTCTTTAACTGAAATGTTGTGTCAGCAAGACGGGGCTACATCACGTTTAGACAAATGATCCTTACAGGTGCTGAAGACCAATATTGATTAAGATATAATTTATGAGGTCTGGCTTTTCTTTCATCACATTATTCTTCCTCATTTCCTCCAGATATTTTTTTTATCGGGTTCCTTTAAATATCCTATTTTCACCAAACGGCTTGAAACTATTTCTCAGTTCAAGGTAAATTTCGGTGAAGAAATTCAAAGAATGCAGCAACAAGTATTGCAAATTGTCATGAAAAATGTGCTGGAAAGAATTCGCATGTGCAAACTGGAATGCCGTGTACACCGTGTGACTGTAGAATTCGTGACATGATTCATAATAATAAGTTCATAAAGATATATAAAAAATATACTGTTTTAAAACTATTCACTTACCGGACCGAGTAATTAATGTAATTTAATTACTCTGTGTATAATCGAGTACATGTAGTTTGCATGTATCAAAGCTTGCATCATTTAATCAATTCATAAAATGATGCAAATTACAACTTATGTAATTTGCATCATTTTATAAATTTAAAAAGAAAATCGTAGCGTTAAAAATATATCAATGTGTTCTTTTTTTGCCATTAGGTCTTTGAGATGTTCCAAGAAAGGAGAGAAGTGTATTCACGTATTATTACCTTGCTGCAGCGGTAAATGTCCAACGGAGAGGCCTTACGTTTGTCCATAGGGATGAAAAGGAATGCACATGCACGAAGAAATTTTCGATGGCAGAGAAATGTCCTTAGAACTTTATTTTTAAAAAATTTAAAGAATCAATGCTGTTTTTAAAATGATTGACTGAGATTTTGAGCATTTAATAAACTTTTTTTTTATTTCCATTCTTTGTTCAGTTGAGTTTGATGATAACAACTATGCATTTTTAAACCTTACATAATGTAATTCAACAATCAAGTCCTTGAAATTTAGAAGCAGCAAAAATTGCTTTAAATTAAATTTAATCAATTTTTTTTTTATAAATTATTCTTTTTTTTATAAGTTTTGGCAAATCCTTTTGTAAAATTGACTTTGTAACTCTGTGAATAACGCACGCACATCACAGTATCGTACACCAATAAAGATTTGTCATAAATGTTGGCAACAGTGAACATCTCACCCAGTTAAAAAGAAGTGTAAAAAAAACCACATACAAAAAATTAAACGTCTTTTAAACTAGTAGAGTTTCGAAAGTTATTCTCAACTAAATAAACAGTTAAGCAAAGCAAGCGCGTATATTTACGAATGAGCACCCCAACTGCTATCCAGTACTGAACTGAACCAGGCTGACTCAGATGTAACTGAACTGTCATTACTGGTGCGAGACATAATCTGCACTTTTATAGATTTAAAAAAATCATTCTTTTTCAAATGTTTAGTCGTATTTTGTGATCAGTTTTATTGAGACTTTTTTAGAAATTATTCAACAATCGCTGTAGCTAAGATTTTCCCCCCCGTAGTATGCTGTATATATACCCAAATCTTTAGTGCAATTAGGCGGAAGATCTTGGAGACACTTTTTTACAAATTTGAAAAAATCGATTAAAATTGGAGAACAGATAATTTTTTAGGTTTTGGATTTTTCTTCTCTATATATTTCTTCACAGACCTGCGTATACGGGGGTCAAAAATACTCACAGACGGAGTTCAAAAATGATAAAAATAGTGGAATGAATGTATTTTTTAGATTTTAAAAATAAGACTTTGTATAACATTTTCCTTGTGCCAAATTTTCGTACATATTGGTCCAACGGTGTCAAGGATACCTTTCAAAGTTGAAAACTGCAGAATATTTATTAAAAAAATGAGTCTTACAGGATGTTTAGAATTAAAAACAACAACAAAAAACACCCTTTTTAAAAAAAACTATGAAAAATTTCATGATGATAGGTCAAGTAGAGCAGATTTATATACAACGAAAACAAATGTATTTTCTATTTTATATTACGTCGATACCTGAAACACTACTAAAAATAATTTTACTACTTGTACTTTACCGGATGTATATATTTAAAAATACATTTGGAAAACCTAACAGCAATATTTAAAGTTGAATATTTCTTTAGTTTAATTACATTTTCTCTTTCTGAGTATATTAAAAATCCCTTTTACTATTACATAATGACACTTCATGCATTACTATTACTATTATTACTATTTTGTTAATATCCTCTTTGGCCAGTCGCCAAGACAACTGTTCTTCTGTATTTGATCTACAGCCAGCTTCCAACTAACCACACAGTCTTTCTTTGGTAATTGGTTCTAACCTTGCTGGTGTGCCTCATTTCTTTACTCTTGAATGAGTATGTCTGTCAACACATTACCAGAAAATCCATTTGTTTCATGCCTTTTGACTGTATATAAAAACGGAAATATCTGGAGTTAAATACATAATCCAGACACCAAATTTTCTTTCCAAAAATAATTTACACTTTGTTGAGATAATTTATCCTTTGTAGATACTATTTTTAAGACTTGGTGATAGTTCAATTGAATAATGCAATAGAGCAATTAAGTTAAAGTTTTTAGCATTAAATCTATGAGTTCTTTTACACGAGGCATTTTCAATAGATTAAAAATATTTTTGTACAGATGGGTTGTTATCAAGAATTAAATTTTGAATGCAGGCCTCCGGTTTTTTCTCGGTATTTTCCAAAACATGAATTCTGTTGCACTATAATAAGAGTTTAAAAATGAAAATATAATATATGGTGCACAAAATATCTAGTTTTGAATGCTTATTTTCTACTAGATCAATACCTTTTCACCTTTAGAATTGGTCTAAATAAAATTATACATGAAATATTACTGAAAATAGCAGTACATAATTATATTTTTATACAGAGTATCAAAAAAAAAAAGGTGGTAAAAGGCTTTAATTCTTTATCAATTGGAGTTAGGTCGGAAATGCAAGTTGTAAAAATGTTCAAAATAAGGTAGAAAAAAGACTGAATTGAGAAAAAGTTACTCTCGTTCATTTTCAAAAAGTTAACCTTTTTAAATTTGTATACGACCCCCCTACAAAAAAAATTTCACATTAGTAAAATGACATTTAATAATAAGGTGATGTAAAGAATTTCAGCCTTTCGTCATAAAATTTCTCAGAGATATTTTAAATAAGAATGGTCAGAGCTATACACGCATTTGAATGTGAATGTTTATTGTTGAAGTGCAAAAAATTATTTTATTTTGTAACTTCTATACATTCCCAGAAATGCGACAATTTGATGCGATTTTCCCCCTTCTAGAACTATTGAAAAGTGGTTAAAGTCAGCATATAGTTATCTTCATATCTTTGACACTTTTTAGGATAAATTCTCTAATTTTGTGTTCAATTTTTGCGTTTGTAAGTGTATGACGCACATTTTACGAATAGGTAATCTTTTTCTGCTGGAATCGTATATAAATTTAAAACACGTAACTTTTTGAAAATTAACTAGAGGAATTTTTTCTTAACGTAGTCTTTATTCCTTATCTTATTTTGAACATGTTTTGTGAATATATATTTCCCTGTTATCTCTGATGAATAAAGAATCGAAGCGTGTTATCATCTTTCGGGGACACCCTGTATAATCAGTATTTAAATTTATATATTTCCAATCAACAGTTTAAGAGGTTCTTTTGTTATTCACTCAGTGTAGAATTCGGTCTGGTGTAGAAACACATTTGTGAAAATTAAAAACTTCTAATTATGAATCTTCGTTTAATATCTTCACTACAGAAAGCAGTATTTCGGAAATCTATAAAATGACATCTAAATTTAAGGAAACTTTAGCTTAAATCTGGGCCTTTTTGCTTCCCTGCATTTTCACAGTTAGTACCATCACTTAGATATTAAAAATGAGCTTAGATGAAAAAGAAAGTATTCTGTTTTAAAACATTTTATCGAGATTTAACTTTTATTTTAAGGAAATTGTTCGCGTCCACAGCTTTCCTCCTGGGTAGGGCTGCCAACTGTCCCGCGAGAGCCGGGAAGTTACGTTTGTTGGGTTTTAGAGGATATGTCCCGCGAAAGGTGTGTGCGGGACATCAAATGTCCCGTTTTTCGAGTAGAATAAGTAACTTGATGAATTACACAGGCAAAAAAAAAAAAAAAAAAGTCGTATCCCTGTTCGTCTGTATCCTGGTTTTAAAGCCTATTCTTACTAATTTTGGATCGACAAAAATGAATATATTAATGACATTTTTTTATTAGCTCTTGTTTTCAAGATACACAAAAGCCTACTGGAGAAAGATACACGACACCCTATCCATCGATTCAAAGGTAAATGTAAGGAAAAAAAAACCCTGTTTAACAAATATAATGCAATAGATCATGTTTCATTAAACAATGTTCATTTTTCAGAAAGCAAGGGTTAATTTTAGCTAATTTCTGTGAACGTTTCCTTTTGGCCTGCCTCTTGTACTGATCGCCAAGACGGAGCATGCCTTATAATAGTCCAGCTGTAGTTATACAGCATTAGCTTTATCCAACGACCTGATATATGCGTTACATTTAAGCGATACATTGATGAAACATTTCACCTTGCTCATCGCTAACAGCTCCACAGATTTTAGGGAAAAATTCCTCAATATGGAAGGTGAGGAACATGAAGTGTCAGAGGCATATTGAATACAAGATCAGAGAGCTTTTGTAGGAGTTTTTTCACCAATTGTTAGTATATTTCGTCTTTTCTGTTGCCTAGAAATCCTCGTACCACACCTTTAAGGGCTTCCCAGGTTGTTTTCGCCTACCCCTCCAATATTTTATAAGGTCCTTTATAATTGTGAGTATTTGAGTGACCGCATACTCCCTTCTTAACCTTTGCATAACTCAAACTTGGATATTTTGCTCAAAGGCATTGGAAATCCTTGATCATGGAAGCACAAAGCTCTTCATTATTCCCAGCTCAATATGCATGTATGGAAGAAGAATCAGGATGTTATTTGAATCTACTAGAAGCTCATTTTCAATGTTTTTGTTCCAAGAATTTAGATTTCTTGAAGACCATTTATATTTTAGGTAGTGAGATTTTCTATCTCAAGAGTCTCCTCAACACCGAAAACAACAGTACTTAAATATAGCCAAACTTCATTTCCAGGAGTACAGCAATAACTTTTAAGTCATCACGGATCTGCCATTTGTGATTCTCATATTTGATGAATTAAAAAAGTTAGCATATACCTATAAGTGAACGGAATGTCCAACTAAGCTTGAAAGAGTCTACAAACAAACTCCACTTAAATAAATCATCAGTTATATTTGGAGATTTCATCAAGCAGTTTACATGATTAATAGCAACCAAATATTCTTTCTTTTCAAAGAAGAAGATTCTCGTAACGAGTCCTGTACTCTGCGATCTTGACTTCTTGGATGCGATTGCTTCAGTCTTGATACCAGAAGCTCTGCCTTCTCTTTTGGCAAGTCTAGATCTCTTGCACCACTCAATTCTGTCTGATTTGATCTGTGGGGCACATTCAAAATATTTGCTTCGAAATCTGGATTATGGGAAGTCCCAGGTGTAGGGACTTCTTCCACATCATACTTTTCAATCTCATAATTTTGATGTGGTTGAGAAATTGCCAGATTAGACGAGTCAGGAAAGAACCGAATGGCTGATTGAACCCATCCCATGGACACCTTACGAGCCATAGCAGCAATACAAACCAGCCATAATTACCCAAATTGGTTCTGTATCTTGGGAACAAGAGCTAATCTCAACTTTTTATGGTGATTTTCGTGTTTAGCGAGACAAAACTGCTCCGGAAATAACTATGTTTTATCCGGATACATTTTTGATGTTGTCTAACGTTATAATGATCTCGGAAGAGATTTTAAACAGTGAGTTTCTGTTCTAAATAAATATTAACCTCAGCAGAATTGTATAAAGTTTCTTTAAATAAATGGTTTCAGTAAAAGTGGTTTAATATATCTTACATTTTATCCCGAATAAAAAGTTATAATGACTTTAAGTTCATCTTACAAAGGTAATTATGCATACCTACTTATAGGTTGTTTTAAATTTTTTTTTAATGCCAAAGTAAAAAGTTTAAAAAAATAAATATTTAATTTATTTGTTTTGTTTATAGAGATGGAAAACTAATAATCAATGTTAATTTTTCACTAGTTTGCCTGATTGCTTTAATTTTCGTTAACTGTGTTGCATGTATAATTATGTCAAAGAAGTAAGAATAATATTCAATAAAACTATTAAAAGCAAGGCTTCGAACCGGAACTCAACCGGAAACCAAAAAACGGAAAAAAAGTGTTATTTTGGTCGGAACGAAAACTGGAATTGAACCGAAGAAAAAAAGTCGGTTTATTTGGGTTCGATATATTTTCAGTCATTTTATTGCTGTAACCAACTTATCAATGCTGTATACCGTAACCAGTATGCTGTAACTAACTTACCAATTAAAAAAAGAATAAAATCTTTTAACTTTTGATAGAATTACATTTTTTCTTTATGATATAATTATATTTTTGTACAAGTAAGAATATACATACAATAAAATTATTCATTCGGAACTGAACCGAAAACCGAAAACTCTTATTCTTGCAGGAACGAAAACTGGAATTGAACCGATATATTTATTTTTAGTTGAGCCGGAACCGTAAACCGGAACGAAAAAATTTACAGTTCGAATCCCTGATTTAAAGTGTAAAAAGCAAATCTGCTTTTAACTGTGTTTCTCGCCTTCCTATAGGTAAGCTGGATACAGGGGCGGCATTTCAGTTTTTCATTTGGGGTTGCGAGATTGGATAAATTAAAATGCAGAACATGGAATAAATAAAATGTTTGTTAAATTTGGGGTGCGACCTCATGCCCTCACGCCCCCTGTTTCCCACCCCTGGCTGGATCCCACTTTTCCGAGACACACCCCGAATTTTAATCGCGAAAGTCCCCTAAATCCGTGTATAAAAGTTGGCAAGCCTACCTGGGTATCGCTCACGGACTATCGCTAAATAAGTAACAGCTTCGTTGACCAAGTTCGTGTTTGCTTCTTCGTTCAGTATACCTCCCCCCCTCTTTTGAAGCTTTACCAGGGTATCTAATCTCCGAAACGTATCTTGATTTGCACCTTTTCGACTGTCCATATTTTTGATTTTGACAGCCAAAATAACAGAGCTCTTTGTACCGCAGTGGCTTAGTCACTAAACTCCGTTCCCGTAAGAACGTGGACAGTGAAGCATCATCCGGCTTGGTCAGTGTTTGGGAGGGTGAACTTCTCAGGTGCATGTAAAATCCGCCGGGGCTCCAGTGTCCTCCATGTTCAAGCGATACTTCTGGGAGTGCTGATTCCAGGTGGTTGGTCCACATCTGGGATAATTCCTACTTTACGGTGCAGCTTGGCACGTTTTCCTGTATTGTCTCAGAAAACTAATAATAATCGCCAAGATTACCGCATAAACTTCTTCTTATCGCCTCGTTGGTTAAGAAGCACCGTAAACTAGGAATGAACCCTCATCTGGAATTCGTTCAAAATTAGGGGACCCCGAGCGAAATCGGAGTTCCTCCCCACTGGGCTCATTAAAATGGAAGCTGTTCCGTTCCGCCCATCGCCGTCCTCCTATATGTGGAATCTGGCAACACGCCGCCATTACCAGAAGACATTAACCACAACAACAACAGAGATCTTTAATATTGGGCTGAAAGAAGGAAGCTGTGGTCTGTTCAAATTATTTCCAAAGATTTTAGAAGTTAATAGTTTGGATAATTACTTTCGAGCTGTCCTTCCTCTGTCTGAATTAAGGCACCCGTTATTAGTGGTCAGATAGATTTATGACATGAAAGATAACTTGAAACATTATGGATACTGCTGAAAGGATTGATTCCGAGGGAGCATATGTTATTGCATTTTTCTTCTAATAGTTACTAACTTGAAACAGTTTTTATTTTAAATAATTTAGTTGTTTTGAGCAAGAAAACAGGTTACCATTGCATGTTTCGACAGTAGATAATTAAAAAAAATTCGATCAAAAAGGATTGATTTAGATGAACAATGTAATTTACTACATTGTTCAAAAAACATTGTTCATTTACAACATTGTAGTAATTTACTACATTATTTACATTATTGTAGTAATTTACTACATTGTTTACAACATTGTTCATTGTACAAACTAATTTACAGTGGCAATAATTAGTTTGTTTGTACCGCCCTCTCCCCTCAAAAAAGAAAACTTGTCTTCAACATTGTTCCATTGTTTACAATACACATTTTTTATGACACCTTTAATGCTCTTTGGAGTTTATTTGAACGAACTAAAACATAACACCCCCCCCCCCCTTTAAAAAAAGTGTCGGATGTGTTTATTGATAATTTTAGAGAAATTGGGTTACTCCAAAGAAATATTTGAGAATTAATTTCTAATTTTCTCTGTAAAGCCTCGTCCAACCTTTCTATGTTGCGTTACCCTTCTTAGAAGTACACTTCTTAGAAGTATGTGAAATGGAACTATCACAAATGAATGGGGAAAAAAAGCATTCTTGTGCAACCATTGTACAGAATTCTAAATCATGATTTAGTGATTTTCAGAAAAATAATTAGCATGCAGCATTTCTAATTAAAACGTCTTCATTACTTCGACCGCTTGTCAGCTTACCACTTCCCGCGCCATTTATCAATTCTTTTGAAAGTTTTCTGGCAAGGGCTGCCCGAGATCAATATTCCAGTTGGACGACAACGTTTTCAAAATTGTTCGGTGATGTGTTTTATAAATCTAATATATTTTTAATAATAGGAAAAATATTTCTTTTTCTTATCCCCCCCCACTCATTTATGCGTGCCTTGGCCAGTTGCCAGGGTAACAATACTTGAGGGTTTGTTCTTCAGTCCCACAGAGCTGCAAACTAATCACGGTTTTTCCTTTGTTAATCATTTATATCCTTTCTTTTGGAGAGCGTCTGTCAACAGATTCTCAGAAATTCATTTATCTATTTTATTCATTTATCGAACACGGAAATATTTAGAAAATGATGTGTCAGTCAATTTAGATTTTTTTTTCTTTTTCTTGGATAAATATTTCTGAGAATTGTTTTGCGATTTACTTTTTGCTTTATAGCGAGCAAATAATTGCTTGTTCATTTATTTCAGGCATTTGCAAAAAAATGCATTGTATACGTTAAAAAATTACAGCAGTCTGATGTTCTTTACTGTTTTGTTGAAGTTTTGCTTCATTTGCTTTATTTTACGTTTGTGCTAGAAGTAAACTGAAAGAAAAACTGGATCCCGAGAGAATTGACAAGTTCGGATAGCTCAAAGGGAGCCGCCATTTTGAAATTGTTCTTGGCTACATAAAAAAATGATTAAAAATTTACTAAATAATCGGATATTTTAAAAGCTTAATTAATTTAGACGAGTTAAAATTTTTACAAAAGTCTGATCTAGTTACACTGTTTCATCTGGGCTCTTGTTACAAGAAAACCTACATAATAAAGACATAAAAAGAGTAAAATAATAATAAAAGATGCTTTTAAGAACTTGCTAAATAAACGAATTAATTATTAGTTGGTTAAATTAAGAAGAAGTAACACAAATATTTCAGAATAATCAGAATTGTTTATAAAATTTTTATTAGCATGAAACAAACATTATATAATTATTAATGACTGAAAAATCACTCAAAATACTGGTGTTTAAACGATAAAGTAATTAAAAAACTTTGTAAAAAACACAGATAAGAAGTAATAGGTAAGAGGATACGCACGTTTTGTTCAAAAATTGTTTTGAACTTCATCAGTCCAAGCCCTTCGTCGTAAAGAACACAGGGAATTGAAAAGCTTTTCAGTTCCCTGTGAAGAAATATCAAATAATGAGAAGTGACAAATTCTTATAAATTAGAAAATTTTGAAGTATTGAGCTATGCAAATTTTTATATCTGATAAAATTCATCCTTATTGCACCACATTAAAGAAATTTATACATACTTACACACACACACACACACACACACATATATATATGTAGGAAGTTCAATGCAAACTCCTTAGCTAACGCCGTTACATTATGTGTGGCGCGGCAGTCGCCTAGCAAGCATAACATGTTCCTTTCCTACTGCGTAATCGAGAGAGACGTTAACTGCAGCCGACGAGAGAAGACGTCTCCGTCGCTCAGTCTATCTAAGTGTTTGTAATTAATTGTCCGTGTGTAATTGTTGTTTAATAAAGTACCTTGTTTGTTAATATGGTCGTAGCCTTTTCCCCATATTTTGGGGCTCGACCGTCCTCTCACACTCCAGAGAATTCCTCTAGACATCAACAAGCCAGTGTATTCCCTAATAGACGATAAAGCTTCAGAAGCTCTCTAATGGACGAACGCAATTTGACGAATTTAAATACATGGTTTGAGGTGTGGATTAACTGCTGGACTGCTCCCCATTTCAAGTAGGCTAGATTTTTCTTTTATTTAGATCGTTATTATCCTTTTAAACAATTGTGCAGAATTTCTTGTTTTGTTTACATTCGTTTACATCAAACTGTAATTCTTTTTCAAATGTCGTTAAAACTAGGAGACATACATTTAATAGCAAACTCATTGAAATTTGGCAAAACTCAAACTGTTAAAGCATTAAACACCATACTTGGTTTTAAAGAATTTGATCGTTCTTCCCGTACCAAAATACGTAATTTCTCTTCCTTCCCAATCGAATTAGATCTAGAAAAACATAAAGAACAGATATTAAAAGATTTCTCCTTAAATGAGTTTATTTCCGTGGCAAATTTATTACATTTGAAATCAAATGCAAACGAAAAAGATATTTGCAACAGCATTTTTAATGCCCTAACAAATTTGCAAGACTTTCAAAATTCTCTCGACACCAGTTATCTCTCTGATTTAGAACATGACCATCCACTTATTAACACATCGGCAGAAGCGAGTAGCACGAATGTAGGTCAATTTTCCCCTAATGGTGCCTCTGATATAAACAGTGTTCCTGCGATGCAAAACCCAAGCTCTGTTTACCTTACCCAACGAGTACAACCGAGTAATGCACAGTTCCCCATTCTAGGCCCCAGCGCAGTTTCAGATATGACTAATCAATTCTGGTATCTTTTAAGAGATATATCTGCAAATAGTAGAAAGTTTTCAGGAGATGATTTGTACTCAATTAAAAGTTTTTTTATAGACTTGGAGGAAAATTTCCAATTATTCCCTTGCATAAGTGATCAACAAAAATTAGTGTTTGCAAAAATATTGATTACCGGCTCCGCAAAGTCATTTCTGTCGTCACAAAGAAATCTAAATGCATACGATACGTTTAAATCTGCGTTAATTAACGAGTTTTCAGACACAGTCACGTCAATAGAAATTCATCGGCAGCTTGAAAAAAGGAAAATGCGCCCTAACGAAACATTTACTCAATATTTTAATTCCATGCGCGAATTGGCAAATAGATGCGATTGCGCTATTGACGAGTGTTCTGTTATTCAGTACGTCATAAACGGTATTGAAGGTTCCCGCTCAGACAAAATTATCCTTATGGGATGGACAACATCATTTTCGAATTTAAGACAAATTAAGAACTTACGAAACTTTGTTAATAACATGCGAGCTAATAGATCAAATTCGTCGAATTTTCGTCACTCACCTGACAGCTCAAACCGCGGTACAGAACGACCAAACCAACAACGAAAACCCTCAAAATTTAATGTTTCTGACACAGCTAACACCCTGCAACGTTGTTTTAACTGCAATGACGTCGGACACAAGTCTAAATGGTGTCCTAATCGCTCAGGCCCGAAGTGCCTAGCATGCAATCGTTTTGGTCACAAGTCGACTGAATGCGTCCGAGCTATGCGAAACGAAAGTTCTACTTCACCAGCAAAAGTAAATACCGTACGTGAATTTCCTTCTGTAAACATGTGTAAGGAAGTTATTATTTTTGACAATAAATTCTCCGATTAATGGACACAGGTAGCAATTTGACGTTGCTTCGACATTCTGCATGGGTAAAAATAGGTTCACCACCATTATTGAATAACACTAAAGAGTATTGACGGGTTTCGGTTTTTTCGCGAACAAACGTCATTGGTACTTTTGACTGTGAGGTTACTATTGACGACCAAATTTTTCCGGGTTACTATTTCTGTAGTGCCGAATGCTTGCACAAATTATGACCTCATAATTGGCTGTGACATAATACAGCAAGCAAATTTAACCATATCCCCTGCCGGCGTAATATTTTCAAAACTTCCAACGGCATCTGATCCTGTAGAACCTCAAAATTCTATTATGTCAATTTCTGACGATTCTCCCATCTTTGACATCGGCCCGAATGTCACCAGTCAAACACGCGCTGACGTTGAGAAGCTGTTGTTGGCTTTTGCACCCAATAAAACGAAAACTGCTAACGTTGAACTTGACATCGTGCTCACTGACGACGAGCCAATTTTCCACGCACCCCGACGTTTGCCATTTGCTGAGCGTGATATAGTAGATGCACAAATTGACGAATGGGTCGAAAATGGAATTATTGAGCCATGTTCATCCCCTACGCAAGCAAGTGTTAGTTGTAACAAAAAAGACGGAAAACCTAGAGTATGCATAGATTACAGACGATTAAATCGCAAAATAGTCAAAGATCACTTTCCCCTTCCGTTGATCGAAGACATTTTAGATAGTCTTCAAAATGCCACAATATTTTCTACACTCGATTTACGAAATGCATTTTTTCCACGTTCCCGTAAACGAAAAAGCCGTCCTTATACTAGTTTTGTGACACATAAAGGCCAATATCGCTTCCGATTTATGCCGTTTGGCCTTAGTACATGTCCATCTACCTTTATGCGTTATATAAACGCCGTTTTTCGTGAACTTATTGCTAAGGGCATTGTACTCCCGTACATGGATGATGTTGTCATCCCAGCTACTAGTGAGTCTGAGGCTCTCGAACGCTTAAAAATTGTCCTTGATGTAGCCCGTGATTATGGATTAGACATAAATTTCCGCAAATGCCAGTTTTTACACACTAAAAATAGAATTTTTGGCCATGTATAGTAAGGCGGTAAACTGTCTCCTTCCCCTCGAAAACTAAAGCTGTCCTAAATTATCCGGATTGAAAAATATTAAAGATGTACGCCGATTTTTAGTCTCACCGATATTTCAGAAAGTTTATTCCTTCATATTCTGCCATAGCAAAACCTCTTAGCGACCTTTTGCGTAAGGACACCCCCTTTCAATTCCAGGCTGAACAAAAAGCCGCATTTGAAAAATTAAAATATTTACTTTCACAGCAACCTGTTTTAAGTATTTTTAATCAGAACTCTCCCACTGAAATTCACTCTGACGCGTCAATAGATGGCTTGGGGGCAGTCCTAATGCAAAAATCCATGCAAGATAACTCTTTTCATCCTGTATTTTATATGTCCAAAAAGACCTCTGATAGTGAACGAAAGTATACAAGTTTTGAGCTGGAAGTCCTTGCCGTTGTTGAAGCCCTAAAGAAGTTTCGGATTTACGTTTTAGGTACTCACTTCAAAATTATCACGGACATGGTTGCCTCGTCAAAACCTTAAATAAAAAAGATCTCAACACTCGTATCGCTAGATGGCCTTATACCTTCAGACTTTAACTTTACTATAGAACATCACAACGGCTCAAAAATGGCTCATGTCGACGCACTTAGTCGTAATCCCTGTTGCATGACCATTCAGAACAGTGTTCATATTCAGTTCCTTAAAGCACAGCAGACGGATGAACAGATCACAGCGATAAAAAACGCTTCTTCAAACCGCAGCTCATGACAACTACGTCGTGAAAAATGATCTTCTGTATAAAACAGTGAATGGCAAAGACCTCCTGGTAGTTCCCGAGAGCATGCAAGCCAACATCATCAAAGCAGCACATGAACGTGGTCATTTCGCTGTTGTCCGCACAGAAGAGATCCTAAACAAGTACTATTTCATTCCACACTTAAAAGACAAAATTAAACAGTGCATCCAAAATTGTGTTACATGTATTCTCAACAACCGTAAACGTGGAGCAAGCAGACGGACGCTACACCGATTGACAAGGACGATACACCTCTACATACCTACCATGTCGACCATTTAGGACCTCTTGCCACCACTTCCAAGCGTTATAAACATATTTTCGTGGTAATAGATGCCTTTACAAAATTTACATGGCTCTATCCAACTAAATCAACGGACGCCGCAGAAGTAATCAATCGGTTAGAAAATCAAAGATCAGTCTTCGGAAATCCATCGCGTATCATATCGGACAGAGGACCAGCTTTCACCTCAACCGCTTTTGAAGAATACTGCGCCAAACAAAACATCGTTCATATCTCCATCACGGCAGGCCTACCGAGATCTAATGGCCAGGTTGAACGCCAGAATACTACCATTATAGCTGTTCTTTCCAAATTGTCTGTTGGCAATCCAGAAAAATGGTATTCCCATGTACCCGCCTTACAGCAAATCATAAACTCGACATTCCAAAGGAGTATAAACACCACTCCATTTGAACTCCTTTTTGCACAAAAATGATGACTGAACTACGACTTAAAAATTCTCGAACTCATCACGACGAGGTAAAAGCTGCATTTGAACAACACCTCGACGACCTTCGTAAAGATGCTAAACAACAGATCTCAAAGGTTCAAGAAGAAAATCGCCAAACGTACAACCTTCGACGCAGGCAAGCTCCACAATTCCAGTTGCATGATCTAGTTGCAATCAAACGAACCCAATTTGGTCCTGGATTAAAACTGAAGCGAAAATTCCTTGGACCCTATAAAGTCACAAAAGTTAAAAACAATGACACATATAATGTCGAAAAATGTGCTTTCTTCGACGGTCCATCCAAAACCTCCACCTGTGCACAGTTCATGAAACCTTGGACCAGCACTGTCGAACACATAACTTGAACTGTGTTCAATATTTTTTTTTCTTCTTCACCGAAGGACTTAAGACTATATTGAGAAACCTTTTTTTCCCTTTACCCTTCGAATGACTTTAAAATTTAATTATTATAATATTCATTTTCTTTTCTTTATTTTAGCACTTCTTAATTGCAGCATTATTCCAGTATTCAAGTTTTGCATTATATTATTCTTCCTGTGGTAATGTATAACTGTACTGCTCATTGTTAAGCTCCTTTTTTCTAAATACATAAGCTAGTGATTGTTTTGTTGTTGTAGTGATAAGCTATTGATTTGTTTAAAAAAATATATAAAAATCAACTGTTCTGTAACTTCAGGCGAGGTCGCCTTAGCGGTCATGATGGCCGAATGTAGGAAGTTCAATGCAAACTCCTTAGCTAACGCCGTTACATTATGTGTGGCGCGGCAGTCGCCTAGCAAGCATAACATGTTCCTTTCCTACTGCGTAATCGAGAGAGACGTTAACTGCAGCCGACGAGAGAAGACGTCTCCGTCGCTCAGTCTATCTAAGTGTTTGTAATTAATTGTCCGTGTGTAATTGTTGTTTAATAAAGTACCTTGTTTGTTAATATGGTCGTAGCCTTTTCCCCAATATATATTATATAATAGATTATAATATCGAAAAAGTTACTATTACTGTGTACGCACTAACGCACTAGTGTAATGAAAATTCTGGTTAAATTTTCGATAAATTATATTTTACATTCGTCAAAATGTAAGTTTTGTATTCGCATGCTTCATAAAGCGTCGGAGAGTAAACATAGTCTAGCGCTAATTTGTAAATAGTTTCAGTTATTAGTCCAACTGTTAAACTTAAATGGCTTTCTACATTTGTCTTCTCAATCGTACAGAATGTCTTGAGTATGCCAACAAAGTATGTAAAAGGAAGTTTTCACTAAAGCCAATTGAGAATAGAAATTTAGATTATGTAGATGTTAAGGAATGAAAAGAAGGTTTTATAATATTTGTGATGTGAAAATTTTGTAACATTTTTGAATTCAGAATATTTAGCACAATTTTCTCAAATTTTTGTTGCAATATTCATCATTCCGAAGTAAGAAAAAAACTTTTCAACTTCTAAAATAATATCTTTCAACAGGATAGTATTTTTTTACTTAAAATTTTTTTTTTTTTTTTTTTCTTTTCTGAAATTTTAGCCAGACGATGTGCTATTAGATGACATGATTTTTTAAAATTACATAATAAGGATATTTATGTTTTCCATTAAGAAAATATAAAATGGGTATTTAGTTTATGCGTCAAAAGAATTTACCATAGGGTATTTGATTTTTGAAAAAGTTTCATTTATGAGATTGAACTAAAATAATTTAGATAACATTGAAATGACGGAAAAGTTTTGTGAAAGCTGAGAGAATTTTCGAAAACAATTTTTTTTTAAATCTTGGCAAAGTATTTACAAATTGGTGTTTTACCCAACTGATCAAAAAATAACTTGCTTGGTTTTGTTTTAATTTATTTTTTGATCAATTTACTCTAAAGACATTTAAAAAAAGTACCAAAAATATTTTCTTTTTCTAGGGAATGGAATGAGGCAGGGAAAGTAAGCTTCACTGGATAAAAAATGCCTTGTCTTAGACATCCTTGTCGTCTTGAATTCTTCGATATGATCTTGCTGATTCTATTGATTCATTGCTCCAAAATAAATTTAAAGTGCGAAATTCTATACGGAAAGTGTCTGTTTATATGTGGTAATCATTTTCTTAAAAGGATTCCATAAAGGTAGTTTTATTAGAAGCATGTTATGACAGAATTTATGAATCTTAGAAGTTTGCTCAATTCTTTTTGGTGTTCTTAAGTAAAAATCTTGTTGAAAGTTACAACGTAAAATATAGTGGATATTGAGTACAGTCTAGCTATGAACAAATTAGGTAGATTAAACGTTTAGGTCAGTAGCTCTCTATCACTGGGACTCAGTTTTTGGGAACCGAATCTTTTAGTGCCACATTTCATTCTCAACACCTTAAATGTTTTTCGGATAATTGATATATCTAGATGCACTTTTATGGTCTTGTTGCAACTCACCAAAAATTGACTCGTGACCTACAATTTGGGAAAGGTTGGTTTATACAATGAGAGACTGTTGTTACATAACTTTATCGTAATTACAACTACCTAAAACTGTTCATACTATAAGCATTACTCTGATGTCCTAACAGGTGTATGTGTAAAAAGGAGGAGAGGGGAGTCGAAATTAATTTAGAAAATTATGTTTAACCATAATTAACTTTTATTGTTTGTTTCAAAAGTGATTTCTGACGCTTTTTGCAGATTATTCTGTGCATCGCATTAAATTACATTATAAAAGAGCACCTATTTGATACTTTCTCGATGAATCAAATCAAACACGAAAAAGTAACAAAATGCAAAATTGAGTCCCACAGAAAATTTCTTGTATTTGAAAGAAAAATATCACTTTTTGTAGATTTAATTTTGTTATTTCACTGTACAAATGCAGTAAAGTAAGTTACTTTCTGTTCAAAATATCAGCATCCTCTCCCACTAGGTTTTATAAACCAAATATAGTACTTTTTCGTACCAAGTTTTGGATTTACCTATTTTTCTTTCTTCTGGACAGAAGCCAGAGTGCACAAGACTTTTATGTCTGAGACCGTCAGAATTAAACCGCTCAGATTACATATCACTATCGCTTATTAGCCTATCTCCACCACATTCACTTTAGTATACGTGTCTGTAGAAAACGAAGGGTGAAAAGGTGGTGGTTGAAAACGGATGTAGATTTGAAAGGTTGAATGTGACAAGGATATTTCATATGGCATGGCACAGAGCAAACTAGCCAAATAAAACGTTGTTTATTTAAAGCAAAACATTATTCCTGGTTTAAAAAGTATTTACTTTAACATTTTTTACACGCCATGTCTTTTGCAGGATACAGACTACGAGGCAGGGGCGATGCCAGAGGGGGGGGGCTGAGGGGGCTAACAGCCCCCCGAAATAGGGTACTTTAATTAGCTTACAATTTGATATTTAGCTTACAATTGAACTTTAGCTTACAATTTGATACCCAACCCCTCCTCCCCAGAAATAAAATCCTGGCTACGCTACTGACTACGAGATATTTTATGGATTACTAGCAGACCTGGACTGGCTAAGTTGGATAGTCGGCGATGCGAGGGATTGCGAGGGTTCGAAGAGGCCCACAAAAATAGATATACTACTTTATAATTAGAGCAATTTTGATACATATATCAGAATAATTTGATTATTCATTTCCCGGTAATCTTACATCTTTACGCACTGGGGCAGCGGAGGACCCAGAAACCCTCGGCTCTAGGGGGTCACAAAAAGCTGTAAAATAGTTAAATGTGGTGTTTAGGTACGTAAGCCTATAATTTTCAAATATTACATATTCTAACATTCTATTCCCTCTAAATTCCTCTGTACGGGGCCCCTTTTTAATCTAGCCGAGCCTGATTAGTAGGGTGTATCACGAAATTTTTTTTTTTGGAAAATCAAACTTTCAAGTTGATAAAAAGTTGTCACTGTCATCACATATCAACCAAATTTTTTTTTTTTCGAATCGAAAAATATTTAGGTCTCCCGGAATTAACTTGAAATTCCACTTTTTGACCTAAAATGAGTACTTTAAAATATATATATATATATATATATATATATATATATATATATATATATATATATATATACATGAATATAAAGTATATTTATATTTTTTAAGTACAAAAACTTCAAGTTTAGAAAGACAACAGACTTTAAAAAAATTCATTTGTACCATTAACTATGTTAGTCTGCCAGAATCTAATTTTTAAAACCTTGCTATTTTATCAAATATTCAAAAATTTCCAGACGATATTTTACATTGGTAAACTTCTAGCAACAGTGCAAATAAAATGTATATTAATTTTTCATTACTTTATAAGTTTCTCAGTTTCTTTTTTATTCTGGGGTGCGGGGGTGGGGAGGGGGAGGAGGGGGACATTAGAAATATTTACACTTTAGAAAACAATTTTTGGAGGAACAAAAATATATTAAAATTAAAAATCAGAAAGTGTGATCTAGATGAAAAAGGTTACAAAAGATATAAACAAACCCATAAAGGTTACAAATAAAAAACATTGAATATGTAAAGGTTATTCAAAATAAATCTTGATTTCACTCTCTATTTATTTTGATAATTATAGGCAGTGCATCACAAACGCAAGTAGCTTTTCCAACCTGCAACCTGATCCATTAGAAACTCCAGTGTTTGTGGGCGTACCATCACCTCCAAGAGCTTTGATAGTTGTCACATCAATGCAGTTACATTCCATGTGTTTCATTATTGATGATACAATGTCTTTCCCAGAATCACTGTCTGCAGTTACATGACCAAGATATATCGAACCTGGTTCTTCAACCAAAGATATCTGTTCTTCTTGTATAGTTTTCCGGACAGATTTATCACGTACATTTTCTTTGACTATAGTTTCCTCTTCCCGACCATCAAAATAGAGAGAAATTATTTCTGAGGTGCGAGTTGCAATACTTTCACAGTACTTTACTCTTTCACGAAAAACTTTCGATTTATCAATTACCGCACGTCTGATTTTCTGGTGTCACAACTTTTAAATCCTGTAAAAGAGCACTTGCTAGTTTCGGTCCCGCTCTATTGGAAATTGCTCTGCGATTACATGCTCTGAAAAATGATGGCAGATCTACTGGAAGGACTTGCTTTACTGAAACGCTAGAATTTTCCTTTTTATCTTCTGGTATTTTATTTTTTATTGCTAAAACACTTTCATCACTTGAATCCTGTTGAATGGAATCGCTGTTAGTGTCACTAACAATGCCTTCATGTCGTAAAGTAGGGATATTTGTTGATTGGAGACTTCAGTTTAACTCGAATTGTATAGACTTTTCCTTTCTTTTAGCACGTTTCTCGATTTTTTTTTACTCTCTACTGTGACAATTCCTCCTATAACCAGAAGTCTCAGGTTTCATTGGTCATTCAAGAACTTGTGTTCCAGTTGTGGAACCTTCCTTTGCGCTGGACACAAAAATTTCTTTAAATCTCTACATTTGCATGAACAAATATCAAAAACATTATTTACAATGTCAGATTTTGAACTTTTCAACGGACATTTTAAAGCTCTTGGCATTTTTTGCGTTACACCCTGATGACTTTTTCATCTTTTCAGATCTCTCGTGTAGTTTTAAAATCATAAAAACAATGTTGCTTACAGATGAAACAGGAATAGAAGTCTCCTTCCATATTTCTTCTAGCTTACGGGCCATTCGCATTGCAACTACCTTTTCCTTTGGTTGATGACATCCTTCAGACTTCAACTGATTTCTTACCCATTCGAAATAACGTAGTACATCAATTTTAGTAGGTAAAACATTGCTATCACTTATATCTAGAAGTTGGCCGACAATTAGATCGTCAGTAGTTTTCCTTGTTGATGAAGAATGAGTTTTTCTACTCATGATGGTAAAACAACAAAACCAAATTGAACTCAATCACAAATCAAAAGCGTAAATGCTCACTAAATGGACGCGTCATACATAAAAAACGCTAAAAACAAACTGAAAAAGAAAGGAAGGGTGGACGAGGGAGAGAGAAGTAATCATGTGATGGTCTTGCACTTCCCTTATCTCCAAAGTCATGGGGGAGCTACAGTTTTATCACCTTGAAATCTGAGCCCCATATTCGCCTACAAAAATATTCTTGCTATTTCGGAATGCTGTACTGCAGTGTCTGTATTATTAATACAATGATTGAAAATTTGAAAGATTCTTCAACATTTCTTAAATATGGCTAGTTGACAAAAAATTGGAGATATTCAATACGATTCCGGGAGATCTAAATGTTCAATTTCAGTCGCAATGCATTTTTCTATTGATAGATTCTATCTTAAATTGCCCATTTTTGCTGCTTAATATTTAATTTTGATTTATATATACTTTATAAAAAATGTTTAAAAATATCGTTTTGACTAAAAAACTGAACAACTTCAGGCTCATTCCGGGAGACCTAAATATTTTTCGATTTCAAAAAAAATTTTTTTTGGTAGGTATGTGATGACAGTAACAACTTTTTATCAACTTGAAAGTTTGATTTTCCCCCAAAAAAATTTTCGTGATACACCCTACTGATTAGTAGGTATATCACCAAACATATTTACAGTTGAACAATGAAACAGTTAATAAATGTGCGATAAAGAAAGCTCCAAAGTTATGAAAAAAACAAAACTTTATGAGTCTGTTTAGTTATGTCAGTTTGGCAGTAAACGAAATAAAATACTTTATTTACCAGTTCGAAAATATAGACACATTCCTACGTATTATTCTGAGATGGGTTTTATAAACCCGATATGTTTTTTAATACCATATATCATATTATTTGGTCTTTTTCAAATCTTTTGGACAGAAGCCAGACAGAATAATACAGTTCCAGGTTTGTTACTGAGTCTTCCTAAAACTAATCACACTTTTTTTTTCTTTCTTCTAGTTAATCAGTTTATCTCCACCAGATTCCCTCTGCGAATGAGTGTATCTGTCAACATATTACCAGAAAAACCGTTTATTTTCTTTCATATCTCTAAAAGTAGAATAGGGAGAATAACAGGGGGCGACATATTTTTCTTGTGTGAATGCCATAAATGTGGCCATTGTTCTAGGCTATTGTCTCCGAATATGTTTGTCGAATTGTGAGTGAAGAGTGATTTTTATAGCCTGTGATATAGAAAACGCTAAGTAAAAAATTTTTTAATGCAGTATTCTGGAAGATAACGGAGATTGAAGCACAGTAGTTATTTCTTGATTTCATCTTTGAAGATTTATTATTATAGATAAAGCTTATGGAATATAACTAATACTGTCCCTAAAAACGGACGTAAAAAGGCACCATATTATTCTTTTAAAATATTTATTGGTTCTGAAGATAAATTTTCACTACCAAGCAGTTTACATAAATGGATATCCGGTATTTCAAAGTCTGTGGATGGTGATCTGTACCGAGGGTAAATGTCGCAAGAGGAACTGCAATAAATGTGTTTAAAAAAAGTACGGTAATGCTACTGTTTCAACTTGTCTCACGTTGCCGGTTTTCCTACAATCTTCTTCAGTATATTGAATACTCTGCAATGATGAATGACAAATCAGCTTATACGGTTACCATGCTAACATTTGTTGGCCGTGTTAAATAAGGCGAGAAATCGCTTATTTTTAAAATTACATAAATGTTACATCGTTGGAAAGAGCATTATAAACTGAACATTCTAACAATTTGCATTTATTTTCTTAGTTTACGAAATTTCCCCAGTTGAAATTTGCCCGAGCCATCCTCCGATTTCCGAACTCGAACTTGTGAGTTCGATTAGTTTTCACCAACAATGATTCATAAAACAATGATTCACAACAATGATTCACAACCATTCAAAAATGATTCACAACAATGATTCATTGAAAATTATCCATCAACAATGCGATGATTTTTTTAAATGTTATATATAAATGTTATACTATTAAAACTGCAAATTTTATCAGCTCATACTTTTCACCTTCGCCATAATAATTTATGAAATAGCTACCTTTAAATCTTTCATAAATACAATCAAACTCATATTCATTACCTTATTATCGCATGGGCAATTCGGGCATTTACCCGGGGCCCCCAGATTTGTAGGACCCCCAAATTGTTCATTAAAAAATCGTTTTACCTCTTCCAACAGTCTGAATGTCTCCTGAAAATAAAATTTTCCGTAGATAATTAGGTCGAATTTTAAATTTGTTGCGTCGTTGCTTAGTGGTGTGTTTTATCCATAAAGAATATGCGAACTTTGTATAAATGCAAAGATATATAATTGATACTTGGTTACAATAAGTAAATATTTACAAATATTACAAAACATTAAGAAAATAATTTTGAGAAGTGCGTATTGGCTAAGGAGCCAAAAGTTACGACCGTCAGGTCGTGCGGTTGTAATGCGTATGTCAAGAGTCTATGCAGTTCGATTGTCTGTGAGTCCAAGTGACTGGAGCGCCACTCAAAAGGCGTCACTGGGTGCGTATGTGCGGGAACATATACTCCCACCCTATCAGGGCCTTAGTCCTGATATAAAGGAAGAGGTGAGAGCTTTGCTATAGTACGCTTCAGAACACTGTTTTTGGTCTGTACTGAGGCAACTCGCACAAGACCATCGTTGCCTGGATGCGTCTCAATGACACGTCCGAGCTGCCAAATGCCAGGAGGAACCCCATCTTCGTGAATTAAGACGATGTCGTCCTTCTTGATGTTTGGTTGTGGAGTCTGCCATTTTTTGCGTTCTTGAAGGGAGCTGATGAAATCTCTCCTCCACCGCTTCCAGAAGCCTCGCTTGAGGTTCTGCAGGAGCTGCCATCGGTTAGTTGTTGTAATAGATGGATGATTGTCTGGGGGAGAAAAGAGAGTGTATCCTGAAAGGAAATGAGAAGGGGTGAGTACATCGATACAGTCAGGATTAGAATTTTTTACATGGGTAAGAGGACGCGTGTTAAGCAATGCTTCTATTTGGCAAAGTAAAGTAGACAGTTCTTCGTAGGTCAGGAGAGTTTCGCCCATAACTCGTTTGAGATGAAATTTCACACTACGAATTCCTGCTTCCCAAATACCGCCAAAGTGAGGTGAGGCAGGCGGTATGAAGTGCCATTCAATAGATGAGCTTGAAAGATAATGAGCAGTCACTTCATTTTCTGGCAAAGAAAGCCAAAACTGCTGTATTTCATTCAGTTTTCGTCGAGCACCTACGAAATTTGTAGCATTATCACTATAAATGTGACGTGGAGCACCTCGACGAGCACTAAAACGACGAAGAGCTGCTATGAACGCGTCAGCTGTTAAATCACTGACAGCTTCAATGTGTACTGCTTTTGTGGATAAGCATATGAAAAAGGCTATGTAACCCTTTGTAGTCTTTGAGCCACGACCTGGACTGAATTTCAACGGTATTGGTCCGGCGTAATTAGTTCCACAGTAGAAAAAGGGTCTCTCGAGAGTTACTCGACACTTGGGTAAGTTACCCATTAGTTGGGTTTTGGTGGAGGCCTTAAATCTGTGGCACTTCAGGCATTTATTAATGTGCTTGTTTATGAGTCTCCTACCACCAATGATTCAAAAAGATTGTCGGATGATATGAGCTAATAAGGTAGGACCGGCATGCAGATAAGCTACATGACGTTCTTTGATCAGCAGTTCACTGAATTTGTGTTCATATGGCAAAATGATGGGATGTTTTTTATTAAATTGCAACTCAGAGTTCTGCAATCGACCTCCCACCCGTAAGAGACCGGTTTCGTCCAAAAATGGGTGAAGAGAGCGCAATTTGCTTTTGTTTGAGAGGGATTCTTGATCTTTGATGCGTTTTATGTCGTCAATAAAATGACTATTCTGAATCGATCGAATGATTGTTTCTTCGGCAAACTTGATTTCTGGAAATGTGAGAGGATTGGAGTGTATTGCCAAGTTTTTGTCTGGATCTTTGCTATTTTCAACAGATATTTTGCAGTTTTTTATGAATCTCTGGTAGAATGATAAAATGCGAATTATTCTAGCTAACAAGGAGAATTTTCGAAATAAATTATCAATTAAATCATTTGATGTACTAATATGAAGATTGAAGATTGGATCAGATCTTTGTTCTGTTTTTACAACGTCATCTATCTCTTTATTGTTTACTTCACTCTTAGGCCAATTAGTTTCGTCTAGTCGAAGCCATTGTGGACCACTGAACCACAAATTGCAATTTGGAAGATATTTCGGATCAATACCGCGGGATGCGATATCTGCGGGATTTTCCTTTGTAGGTACATGTCTCCAATGTTTAATGGGAAGAACGTCCAAAATTTGGGAAGTCCTGTTGGCTACGAAAGTTTTCCACTTACGTGGATGAGCCGATAACCACGAAAGAACAACCTTGGAATCAGTCCACGCGAAAACCGAAACGTTGTTGTCTTTGATCGTGTTTAATACTGACACAAACAGTTTTGATAGTAAATGGGCTGCACAGAGCTCCAACTTTGGAATGGATATCTGCTTGATGGGAGCAACTTTTGTTTTTGCGACTAGAAGTGTAGCTTTAGTAACTCCATTGTATGTTTGTCGACAGTAGATTACTGCCGCGAAAGCAAGACATGACGCATCGGCAAAGCCGTGGAGTTGTACTTCGGAATCTGATGCCAGAGTGACAGATCTAGGAATGGAGATGTGATTGATTTCATTGAATGCTTCCTGAAATTTGTACCAATCATCAATTAGATGCTGCGGAATAGTTGTATCCCAATCTCCTTTGGTGAGCCATAATTTCTGATAGAATATTTTAATTGAAACAGTGCAAGGAGAAAGTAACCCCAAAGGGTCAAATATGCGTGCGGATTCCGATAATATTCGTCGTTTTGTTATAGGTGGTGTAAGTGCTAATGTTGCCTTAAAAACAAAAGTATCAGAGCTCGGATTCCAAAATAACCCTAAAACCTTCGAACTGAAGTTAGAATCAGGAGTTATTTCAAAGTTTGCATTGTTGGAAGATTGACCTTGAAATTCGGCAAGGAATTCTGGTGAATTTGAATTCCATTTTCTAAGGTTGAATCCGTGTGATTCAAGAAGAGAAGCAATTTTTTTGCACGTGGATATTGCTTCTTGTGTTGTGTGGGATCCCGCTAAAAGATCATCTATGTATATGTTTTCTTGTAAAATTCTAGAAATGTTGGGATCTTCTGTGTAATCAAGAGCGATTTGTTTGATACAACGAGTGGCTAAAAAAGATGCTGGGGCTAAACCGTAAGTTACAGTTTTTAATTTGTAAGTGCGCATTTCATCTGTAGAATTGTACCTCCATAAAATTTGCTGATAATTTTGGTCTTCTTCTGATACTAAAATTTGCCTGTACATTTTTTCTACGTCAGCGGTGAAAACTATTTTGGGAAATCTAAAATTTATTAGAATATCAAAAATATCCCGTTTTATTTTAGGACCTAAGATTGAATTCAAAGATAAACCGCTGGAGGTTTTGCACGAACCGTCAAATACTACCCTTAACTTGGTAGTAGTACTGGATGGTTTGATTACTGCGTGATGCGGGAGAAAGTAATGTTGTAATTCGGAGTTACGGCATGCATTGCCATCTAGCTCCATGTGACCCAAAAGTTGATATTCACGCATGAAATCTTTGTATTGAGTTTCAAACTCTGGTTTATCTTTAAATTTTCTTTCCATTGCAAGAAGTCGAGAAATTGCTGCTGGCTTTGAACTGCCAAGCTCCGATTTAGATTTATAAAACGGTAGTTTTACGACAAACCGATTTTGGGTATTTGGTGTACATGTCTGTTGAAAATGTGTTTCCACAAATTCTTCTTCCGGTGTGAGCATTTTATTTTTTGACTGAGGAATATCCTCCAACTCCCAAAATCTTCTAAGTTCTTTGTCAATATTTATTTCGTAGATGTGGAGACTAGATACTGAATCAGCTTGCGTGCATTCGCTAGGCAATTTTCCCGAAACCATAAACCCGAAGATTGAATTCTGTGCGATCAGATTACCCTGAACACAATTTACTTGACCGGGAAGCAGCAGAGAAAAAAACACATCTGATCCCAGAATACAATCAATTCTGTTTGGAATATTGAATGTAGTGTCTGCTAACTGAATGTTTTTAAAATGCAATAAATGCTCTTCATTTATTTTCCAGCTCGGTAATGGAGCTGTCAATTTATCTAAAATATATGCGTCCACTCGGATCTTGACCTGCGAGTCATATGGAGACAATAATTCCATGTTTACACATCCTTTTGTGACCGAAATATTCCGGTCAGCTAGACCTTTTACTGGAAATCTAGCGTTTTTCCTCGCGATTCCTAATGAGTTAACTACACTCTCTGTGATAAAGGATGATTCACTCCCGGAATCGCACAAGACTCGAAGTTTATGGGCCTGGCCCGATGAATCATTTATTAATACGCAGGCTGTTGGTAGGAGCGAAGATTCTTTTCGATCCGTATTAATGAGTGAGTTATTTGCTTGTAGTATGTTTTGACTAGCCGCTTCTCCAGCTGGGCTGACGCCAGAAGCTGATGATGGCTGAGAGGCCTTTAAAGGGGTTGAAACTGAAGTGCGGAATGTTTGGAAATTCTCGTGTAAGCTTGAGTGATGTTTTTTATCACAGTAATGACATGAATAAGGGGACAGGCAGGAGGAATTAGAATGTTTATCAGACAAGCAGTTGGTACATAACTTATTTTTGCGTACGAATTGATTGCGTTCTTTGATCGTCATTTCTTTAAATTTGCTACATTTAAAGAGCAAGTGAAAGGGCATTTTTTTACACAACAAACATTTCGCTGCGTGAAACACTGGTTTTGAAGCATTAACCTTTAGGTTTTTATTTTGTGACTCATTATCACAGTACAATTCAAGAGAAGCGCATTTATCGTTAATAAATTCAATGAATTCTTCGAATGTGGGAAAATCGTTGTTAACTGTATGTCGTGCCCATTCTTCGCGAGTTTTTGGGTCAACTTTCTGTAATAATATATAAATGAGCCAAATGTCTCTAGAATTAGATTAGAATTAACATTACAGAGTTAGTAGAATTAACATTAGTGTGTCTATTGATTTAAGCCCGCGAATTACCTCGTCGGAAACATCGGCAAGGCTTCGCAGATTAATAGCATTTGCCTGATTGAAAGCTGGTTGATCAAAAAATGTTTGAACTAAAGAAGAAATTATTTGTTTTTTCCGATCGTATCTACTCAGAAGCTTATCCCAGGCTTCTTTGTAACTAGCCTCGGAAATTGGAATGTGTTTGATTATAGCTGCAGGTTCGTCAAGTAATAGGCCTCTTAAATATGAAAATTTCTGAATGGTTGACAAACTATCATTATTATGAACTAGTGATGTATATAAATCTTTAAATGAAGGCCAGTCTTTGTAATTGCCATTAAATGACTGAATATTCACTCTCGGTAGTTTAAAATTGTTGATTTGGCCGTTAGTATTAGAATTACTAGATGCAAAATTTGTAGTACTGATATTATTAATGCATAATTTTTCAAGAGCGTCTTGTAGTTTGGCTTTGGTTTCGTAATATTTATCTTCAAATTCTTCCATTTCTGACTGTTCTAGAGGAAGATTTGCGTCCGCTTTGTCAAAATCATTATATATTGATTCAAGTTTTTCGATCTTGTTGTTAAGATCATTTTTTTTTGAATGTCTGATTTTCATTGTTGATGTAATTGTAGATGCGGGTCAGAGCTGCTTTTGCTCTGCCTCGGAGAATAACTGCGTTTTTTTCGGCATCTTCCGCTGAATTTATTGTTTTGTTTTTGTCATCCATTACGCGTGTAATGGTAAGAATGCGAAATTACTTGCGATCAAAACCAAAGACAAACTATTGCAAAAGGAAAGAGTAATTATCTTTTTCCAGTCCGTTCATCCGTTAATCTCGCCGGTGCCTCCAAAAAATGTTGCGTCGTTGCTTAGTGGTGTGTTTTATCCATAAAGAATATGCGAACTTTGTATAAATGCAAAGATATATAATTGATACTTGGTTACAATAAGTAAATATTTACAAATATTACAAAACATTAAGAAAATAATTCTGAGAAGTGCGTATTGGCTAAGGAGCCAAAAGTTACGACCGTCAGGTCGTGCGGTTGTAATGCGTATGTCAAGTGTCTATGCAGTTCGATTGTCTGTGAGTCCAAGTGACTGGAGCGCCACTCAAAAGGCGTCACTGGGTGCGTATGTGCGGGAACAAAATTAATTTAGAAATTAGGCAGTTTTCTTATTGTTAACTAAAATTATTCTTATGGTTACTTATTCTTATTCTAGTTAGTTATCTAAAATTATTCTTATTGTTAGTTTTCTTACTGCTAACTGCTGTTTCTTTTCCTTACTTTTCACCTTTCATGTTTCTCAAAGTGGTCAATCATTTGAGCACTTTTGACTGTAACCTGACGACATTATTTAAAAATGACGTCAAGTGAACGTCTCGATACTATACAGTTTCAGAATTTCGCAATGTTTCTTATATCTCAGGGGTTTTAATTGAGAAAAGTAGTGCACAGTGATAAAATTCATGAATTTGCTTGCATAAAATCGCGGGGGAAAAAGATTTTAAATACCATGCTATGCATTGTACTGAAGGTGATTTACTGAAAAATTAGGTCTGTAATAATGAACTGATGCACATGAATTACCTGTATGAAGTTGGAGAGGAGGATTAAAAAATAAACATTACATTTTTTAGTCTTGACATACGCAGACTTAATCAGTGTAATAAAAGGTTTAAGAACATATTTGGAATATGATTTTAGACAATTTTGTTAATTTACCGTTAACTAAGTGCCGTAACTAAGGGTGAGGCCAGGTGGGCAGCTGCCAAGGGCGCAAGCCTAAGAAGGGCGCACTTTTCCTTCATAACAGTAAGTAAGAAATCTTAGGGGAGCAAAATTCAAATTTTGCCAGGGGCGCTCATGACCCTATCTACGACTTTGCGAAATTTTTGTGAAAAGGAAGAAACATGAACAATTGAATCTATGAGTGCAGATACCACCTCAGTCACAAAAAGGAAATTTTTCAGGAGAGAGAAAAAACTTCATAACTCCTCCAAATTTTCAAATATTTAAACTTTTTTTTCCCTCTGTCATAACATGCATTTATGTTTCTGTCATGCAAATATTACCTAATTTCGACATCCATTAGGCTCAGGAAAATTTAAAATTTGATTCGGACTTATGCTGTTTCTGCACTCAACTGGTTTTTAGTCAGCTGGAAACTTGGAAAAAGGTAATCATTTAAATCAAATCAAAGCAAATCAAATCACCATTTATTGTCTAACCATATGTATGGTATGCAAAAGTCAAGAACATGTATTTAGGAGAAAAAATGTGCTTTGCTTGCAGAAAATTATGGAGATGAAAAATCTGACATTGAAGCCGGAATAACTATTTTTTAGAAAACCACTCTTAGGGCAGGTCAGGTGGCCAATAATAGTGTTAAAATAGATCATTCTCGACCATTGATTCATTGTCGTGTGTCGACCATTGATCATTGCCGCCCATCGTTCGAAAAAGAAGCCCCGTATCTACGAAACTATTCAACAGACTAACGTCGTTCTTGCCCTCAATACGCATCTTGCCTTTCTAAGCTTATTTTCATCGAGAACGATTTTTCGAATTTTTATGACTGAAGTGGTTTCTCCACTAACTGATTCAATTACGACATAGATAAATATGTAAAGAAAGCGGAGGTGAAAAATTATTTTGCATTTGTATGATTGTATGATGCTTCTTCCCCTCATACTTTTTCGCTGTATAGTTATAATGTTTTTTGCCGTCAGATTTACAAGAGTATCATCTAATTTAAGTTCTAAAATTCCAATGTTTAAACATACTTTTAAGCTTTAATTGATATTTAAATTCGTTTCGCCGTTACTCTTTCTCTGTGCATATTATTCCCCCTTTCCTTTTCCTTTTTATTCCAGAAAAAGACATCCCCACTCCGAGCGTTATGGAAAAACATTTTGCTCATCTCGAAAAATATGTTGGATCAACTGGATTTTCGTCTGATAAATAATCTCATTACTGGAGAATGTTTCAGGCAATTTTCGTCCGGAGAGTATAATTTATCTACGCAGGAGTGATAAAGAATATGTGACATTAAAGGACGAAAATTACTCCGCATGCTTTCAAGCCAACTTTAAGGCTTTTTTTTTTTTAGGAAACGCGCCTCGGTGAGATGTTGGATCAATGATGTCAAACGCAGGGGCCGTCACGGGGATTTTGTTTGCAGAAATATTCACTGATGCTTGCGGTAAAATTTGAATTTGAGTAAGGGAGAAGTCTCTTTAATGTAAGAAAAAAAATATTTATAAACTGCATATAAACACGTTTAAAATGACATCTATTTAGTGCCTTTCTTACGATGCAAAGTGTCTGCATTGATTAAGAGGATCTGACAGCCAGGGCCGGCCTAAGGCACGTGGTACGTGTGTGGTCGTACACGTGTGATTTTGAATATAATATGATATGATGTAAATGTAAAAAATAATATATATGATAAAAGATGTAAAAAATAATGCGGTAAAATAAAAATTTTATGTAATTTTAAATGCAATTTAGCAGGTTGAATGTATTAATACGTCTTGTGCAGTAAATTGTTACTAGAGGTACAGCAATGAAACTGACTCCAAGTGCTCCGCTAAGTTGTTGAGACCGAACTGAACATTTGAAGATACTGAGTCCCAATCTCTTTCACATGTTTATAGTTAGTTCACGTATATATATATTTAAACTAGTGTATGTCCCCGCCACCTCCGTATATCAGTATGCATGTAGACTGGTTACCAAGAAAGATGAAAATATGAATATTTTAAAAGTAACTAAGCACTTGTAATATCCAATTTTTTTTACACCTTCAATAAAATCCCCCCCCCTCCCAGAAGACAAATTTGCACGTTGGTAATATTTCCCCCCCCCATAAAGCCACAGAAACACCATCTTCAAATGTGGCATGCGTATTGATAAAAAGTTAAATAACACATTCTTTTCATAAAAAAATTAAAATTTCGATTTTAAATTACTATTTTTTTAAATCTACACAAAACAATATTTAATGGACATGATTATGATATATACTTATATGAAAGTCTTCAGAAAATGACCAAAATGATTTAATTTCAAATATTTAGGAGAAGTAAGCTTTGGGTTGCAACCTCCTAAAGACTATACCATGCAAAATTTTCGACTTTTCCCAAAATTCAAAAATTCATTGCTCGCAAATAAAATTTTCAAAAAATCCTGAATTTGGATTTACCATCTAATCTGATAGTGCTACATATAAAATAAAAATCATCAATTTCTAAAGATATTATGTCTTGATCATTGCTTACTTTTACATGGCATTGCCCCTTGAAACGAGATGTTTCAAGTCACTGAAATTAAAATTACGAAATTATTTTGCTCGAGACGAATTTTCACTTTACAGCCTGATTTATTCAATTGAGTTTTAAACGTAATTTTAAATTCGTGACATCAAATTGACGTAGGTCTTACGATAATTCACTTTCTTCAACATCGTTACACCATCGTTAACTGCATGAGGCGAAAATTACAAAAAAATTGCTTAAAAATCAGGGAACTACAGTGAATAGATTTTTTGATTTTTAAAGTAGTGCAGATTTTTTCCTTCTTTATTTTATTTTATTGTTATTATTTTTAACATAATTGCGAAAGTTTTATTGCCGATCACACCTATGACGTGGATTTGTTAGGTTTTTTGAGCATAAATATTTCACTGTTTTGAAATAATGGCGGTTAAAATTTTGTTTTGGAGTGGTGCAACTCTCAATCGTTGCACCTCTAGGTTTTTATTTATAAGATAATTGAAATGTATTTTTCGTGAATATTAAATCAAATAAAACTTTTGCTGTGGTTAAAAAAATGAATTTGTTATATTCTACTTGACATAACAATAAATTGAGTAAGAGAATTTGTTAGAAGTTTGCTTTTTACACATGTACACGTTCAGACAAGTACTCTCATTGCAGTTTGAAAGAGTCGGCTAAAAGAATTGGTACTAGAATAAATCCTTTAAAAAATAAAAATAATGAAAAGTACTTAGTACTAATATTTAGTAGTATTTATTACTGCTCAGTTGTTTTAAATTTTGGTTTTTACGACCTTTAAAATGCGAAGTTCGAGTATTAAGTTCTGAAAAAAAACCATTTTCATTGAAAGGGGCGCCTAAACGGATTCTTGCACGCACAGCATTTTACTCTTAGGTCGTCCCTGGTGACAGCTTGGAATGTTCTAGTGCATTATGCTGACCATAGCACTACACTGTGCACTACATGATATTATATTACTATCTGAAGTAGCATTGATGAAGGATTAGCACGTGCTCCCATGAAATTTCAGTTAATAATCTTTTGGTGCTCTACTTGCATTATTAATGGAACGTTTCTTATAAAGAACGTAAGTTCAAACTTTGTCAAATAATTTGGCAGAGTTTATAAAATAACACTCACTCTTACACGTTCTTGCTTTGTGGTAACTTCACGTGAAACAGCAATTAGGTAAAGTCACGTCGCAAATTACTGAATTAGCCATGGCAACACACGTGGGACATTATGCACCAAGGAAATGAGTTTCCTAATCGGAGCAAGGAATTGCGTAATGTTTGTAAATTCTTGTTCTACTTCTTAAACTAACCAAAAATTTGTGGCATTATCATTGAAACTCACAGTCAAGTAAGGATCTTTTGAATTGTACCATTTAATCCCCGTACATTTAGCCCTTTCTACGTGAAAACGCAGTGAAAATGTGTGAGAGTTTTCACAAAATCTCAAAAATGTTATACATTTTGAGAAAATTCAGCGCCTATTTCTTCAGTTAGAATAACGACTATCCTACAATGAAATTAAATTTTGTTCGTTTAAGTTGTCTAATTTAGACAAACACCTATTATTTTAATAAATATCATTTATTTGGGTTCAGTTTTTTTTGACGAGAATAGAATAAGACTGTTAAACCAAATGGTGAAGAAACCAGCCTTTGATTTAGTTAAGATTCTAATTTCATGAGTGCCTGGTCTTACCTTTCAGTTCTTTTATCAATTGAAAGCATCAGCCTGATTAGTCAGTATGAGACTTAAAAAGGACCATATGGCTGTGACGAAGTTCACATATTTTTCGCGTCTTAAAATAATGTTCCTATGTTTCGTCTTTCTAAATCAAAATTACGTATTCCGTATTAATCTCTCTCCACTTTGTTTTTTCGGCTCGATAAAATATTCTTTCCTTTTGCGCGACGCTATGTCTGGGATTTTTCGGGGTTTCCCTTCTAAATTAATTTCGCTTTAGCATATGCTGTGTTAGTTCTTAGCGCCTCCCGGTCTTCCGTCGGTGTTTTCTCACGGGGTTGTAGCCTTATGTATTGGCATCCGCCAAATTCTGGCACTTCTGTCTTGGCATCAATCATTTAATCCGTTTGTTTCAAATTTTTATATTGTTTAAGCCTACCGGACGGTGGTTGTCACGTGGGGCACCCCCCCCCCCCCACCCCACCCCCCCCCCCACCCCCCACCCCCACCCCCCCCACCCCCCACCCCCACCCCCCCCACCCACCCCCCCACCCCCCCCCCCCCCCCCCCCCCACCCCCCCCCCACCCACACCACCCCCCCCCCACCCCACCCCACCCCCCCCCACCACCCCCCCCCCCCCCACCCCCCCCCCCCCCACCCCACCCCCCCACCCCCCCACCCCCCACCCCCCCCCCCCCCAACCCACCCCACCCCACCCCCCCCCCCCCCCCCCACCCCCCCACCCCCCCCCCCCCCCCACCCCCCCCCCCCACCCCCCCCCCCCCACCCCCACCCCCCCCCCACCCCCCCCACCCCCCCCCCCCCCACCCCCCCCACCACCCCCACCCCACCCACCCCCCCCCCCCCCCCCCCCCCCACCCCCCCCACCCCCACCCACCCCCCCCCCACCCCCCACCACCCCCCCCCCCCCCCACCCCCCACCCCCACCCACCCCCCCCACCCCCCCCCCCACCCCACCACCCCCCCCCCACCCCCCCACCCCCCCCCCCACCCCCCCCCACCCCCCCCCCACCCCCCCCCCCCCCCCACCCCCCCACCCCCCCCCACCCACCCCCCCCCCACCCCCCCCCCCCCCACACCCCCCCCCCCACACCCCCCCCCCCACCCCCCACCCCCCCCCCCCCACCCCCCCCCACCCCCCCCCACCCACCCCCCCCACCCCCACCCACCCCCCACCCCCCCCCCCCCCCCCCACCCCCACCCCCCCCCACCCCCCCCCCACCCCCCCCCCACCCCCCCCACCCCCACCCCCCCCCCCACCCCCCCCCCACCCCCACCACCACACCCCCCCCCCCACCCCCCCCCCCCCCCACCCCCACCCCCCCCCCACCCCCCCCCCCCACCCCCCCCCCCCACACCCCCCACCCCCCCCCCCCCACCCCCCCACCCCCCACCCCCCACCCCACCCCCCCACCCCCACCCCCCCCCCACCCCCCCCCCCCCACCCCCACCACCCCCCCCCCCCACCCCACCCCCACCACCCCCCCCCCCACCCACCCACCCCCCACCCACCCCACCCCCCCCCCACACCCCCCCCCCACCCCCCCCCCACCCCCACCCCCCCCCCACCCCCCCCCCCCCCCCCACCCCCCCCCCACCCCCACCACCCCCACCCCCCCCCCCCCCCCCCCACCACCCCCCCCCCACCCCCCCCACCCCCCACCCCCCCCCCCCACCCCCCACCCCCCCCCCCCCACCCCCCACCACCCCCACCCCCCCCACCCCCCCCCCCCACCCCCCCCCACACCCCCACCCCCCCCCCCCCCCACCCCCCCCCCACCCCCACCCCCCCCACCCCACCCCACCCCCCCACCCCCCACCCCCCCCCCCACCCACACCCCCCCACCAACCCCCACCCCCCACCCCCACCCCCCCACCACACCCCCCCACCCCCCCCCCCCCACACCACCACCCCACCTCCACCACCAAAAAATCCCACCCCCTCCCCCACAAAAAAAAAAAAAAAAAAAAAAAAAAAAAAAAAAAGGGGAAAATCCAAACCCAACACCCCCACACAACCCAAAAAACAAAAAAACAAAAAAAACAACCAAACACACACACCACACCACACAAACCCCCCCCCAAACCCCCCCCCCCCACCACCCCCCCCCCCCCTCCCAACACCCCCAACACCCACCCCCAAACCCACCCCCCACCCCCCCCCCCCCCCTCCCCCCCCCCCCCCCCCCCCCCCCCCCCCCCCCCCCCCCCCCCCCCCGCCCCCCCCCCCCCCCCCCCACCCCCCCCCCACGCAACACCACCCAAATTTTTTTCCCCCCCCCACCCACCACACCCCACAAAAAAAACACACACACAAACAACCACAAAACAAAAAAAAAACAACACACAACAACAAAACACCACAACCCCCCCCCCCACCCCCACCACCCACCCCCCCACACCCCCCACAAAACAAAATAGGATTGTATACAAAATGAATTTGAGAAAAATTAATGTACACGGTTTTGAGCCTTGCAATATTTATTAGCAATTTCATTAACCATTTTATGAATGTAGATTGCATTAAAGAAGATTAACGTTTAATTATATGCATCCAGTAAATTAACCTAAAAATATAGCTTGTACTGAAAATAGAATATTTAAAAGAGTTGTTTTTAATGAATTGGTGTTAAATAACTTTTAAAAAAACAAGGAAATAAATCACTTCATTAAGCATTAAATTAGAAAGTGAAACATTTTAAAATACGAATACATGTATTTTAGAAAATTAAAATAATATTACAAATTCTGTAAGCGTAACATTTACTCAAAAGTAGCTTCCTTCGGCTTCAATACAAATATATGCACAAGTGTAGAAAACTCTTCCTGTTCTTTGCATAGCATATTCGGTACTACACGTCTGCATGCTGCACATATACGATTTAGGAAAGTCTGACCCCGGACAGATTTTTATAGAGCTTGATTATAACCCTCTGCTTAAAGATTAGTATTCTAAAATTAGTTTTGTTTCTTTCTTGCCAGAAAATGAAATTGAAACTTATAATTTAAAATTTCAATATTTATATGGTCCCTTAACGTTTTACCGTAACGAGACAAATTTTTAAGCGTGAAAAGCGACTTAAGTCAAAATGTTTGCTGCTTCATAACTCGGTGAATTTTTTGCTCGTGAAATGGTGATCTTTTTTAAATTTTGCATGAAATTGTATTAGGAATTTTTTTCTAAATATAACTAATAGGACCGGGCGGAGCGTTTAAAAATTTAAATTCCGTAATTTTTATAGGAAAGGATTTATTGACTTTGTGTGTTTCTGATATAATAGATTATACAACTTAAAGCATTTTTGCACTTGGAACTCTGTGTCTCTGATTAACGGTTTAGGAAATAGCCATTGGGCACCGTTAGCACTGAACACCCTGTATGTATACATATATATATATATATATATATATTATTTATTTATTTATATATATATTCGTGTGTGTGTGTTTATTCGTGTATGCGTGTACAATGTATATATATATATATATATATTGTTACACCTATAAACATCAGTAGGATTTAAAAAAAACACAGGTATGTGTTTCCATGCACCAATAATTTTCATTTTCTAAAAAAACTGAACTGATTGTAATTAATTACTACATTGTCATTCATTGCAGATGTTCTCACGATTGCCGAGTGGATAAGACACTGAACAGGATAGGTGGCTGAAGTGTGAAGATCTCGACTAACACGCGACTGTCGATCTAATGGTTAAGAGTTTTGGGTGTTTTCCTCCACATGTAACGAGAATGCGAGTTAGAGCACCTTTAAAAAGTTCTCCCCTCAAGGGTCACCCTACCCGAAGGTTGATACCCCTCGTGTAGGTTTCCCTTTAGTACGATGCTCAATTAGTATACTCATCGAAGATGTTTTTTTAACTTTCCTTGCCTGTAAAACTTCTTTTTCTGCATGCAGAGTTATCGTGCAGAGAAATGTAAAAATAGTAGCTCTCTTTTCCGGATATTAACCGATATATTTTAAATCACATGTCAAGAACAAGAATTGTTCTCTCTACTTTAGTTACTATATATGGAAGAACTTGGACGATACAGACACCAGCTTTTAGTCTTTATTAATGTCGTTGTTGTTGTTGTTCTCGTGTCCGTGGATAGACGATAGCACTGCCCATGGAAAGAGGTGCCATTGCCCCCGAGGGTGTTGGAATTCTGCCTCTTGGTCCCTAGTTTTGAACCAATTCCAGATAAGGTACCAACCACCAGAAATCGGCACCCCCCAAAGGTATCGTTTGAACATGGGAAACATTGGAGCCACGACGGATTTTACGTGCACCAGCTCCCCGTCTTTATTAATATTTTCTGAATCAGTCAATGGACTCATACTGAAATCCGTTAAAGAAAATCATAAACATTGCAGTTTAAACCGAGCTAACTATAATAAACTTTGCTGTTTTTTCATTCTTTTACGTTACTGCTGTTTCTAGATATTTACAAATTTTTACTCAGAGTCTGAATAATAATTTATAACTAAACATCAATTTCTCATGACGCTTATCCTCTGCAAATGTTTCATGGAGCAGCATCTTATATTTTCTGTAAAATTACTTTCTTTGGATGAAAAGTTGTGATGCAGTGAAATGCGTTTATTATTCCAATCAACTGACTTATTTACTGTTTCGTGTGAGAAAAAAGAATTGTGCAGTTTCTCCGAGCTTTTGAATGATGATCAAACTCAGAAACTCGAAGATTTAAATTAAAGAATAAAACTATTCATTATCACTAAGCCGGCCGTACTAAGAGCCGGCAAAACTCTTTATTATAAATTTTGAATTAACAGTTTCAGTTACGATTTGAGAGTACTCAAAATGTACAAAAAATGTCAAGGAGCTCGTTCAATTAAAATCCAGCAATGAAACAACAATTTAAGTTAATACTGGAAAATTAGATAATTACAAGGATTCTTTAAACAATTTTTATAGAAATTACCTTTTGTTAGTGGGTTATAAACTTTTGTTGAAGGCGTGGCACAACATCGATTTGTACCAGCTGGACAAACTGTTAACGGTCTTTTGTAGGTGCAAGTTTTGAAAAGACTGCTGGAGGCAATCCAAAGAAAACGTCCCCCAAATGGCAAGGAGGACGGTCACTGCATCACGAAATGCTCCCTCGCACACATTGATTGTTGTGCAGACATGTCTTGCGTAAAAGAACATTCCACTCCTCCACCAGCCTCCCTACTCATCGGATTCAGCAACTTCGGATTTCTGGCTCTTCCCCAAGATCAAAATGGGCCTAAATGGTAACCGTTTTGACACCGTAGAAAACATCAAAGCCAACGCGACAGCTGAACTTCGGAAGATACCGAAACAGGAGTTTCATCATTGTTTCCAGCTATGGCAGGAGCGATGGAGCAAGTGTGTGTATTCTGAAAGCGCCTACTTTGAAGGCGATTAAGTACCGGTGTATGTATGCTGTGGTAATAGAGAGTTACACCACAATTCCGGGAATTTTTTGACTGCCCGTTGCATATATAAATAATACTCAGTATACACATAATGAAGCTCGGTGGTGTAATGGTTAGCGCACCGCACTTCCGTCCCACAGTGACGGGGGTTCGAATCCTGGGCTGGGCAAGGTCGACTTAGCCGTCCATCCCTTGAGTGGGTCGATAAAATGAGGACTCAGATTACGTGGGGGTCAAACACTGGGGGCGCTTCGCGTCAGGCTGACCACCTGGCCGAGGCAAATGCATCCGCACCCCAGAGCCCATGGTTGGGAAGGCCCGGTTGGGCAGCGCCGACCTTGGCCCCGCAGTTGCTGCGAATGTTTTTTTATACACATAATATTTCTAAATTTAAACAGAAAGGCAGTTAATACATTGGTATGTTTTTGATATTCTCGGTATCTTTTTGTTATTCTGTGTATACGGGTATGTTTTTTGTTATTCTGTGTTTTAAATATTTTTCCCTGTTATTGACAGGCTGTTACCCTACCCAAGTAAACCCTAGATTGGTCGTATATGTCTATTGTCCTCTCCAGCATATGTACGGTGATACACTTGATGGTAGTTTGTTTACCTAATAGTAGGGGAGCCCATGATGTTAATTGGGGATTTACTCGAGTGTCGTGAGGACTTATTAGATTTTGTAGTTTAGATAGTAAGAAGAATAAAAGGTTATATAATGTTTCCCCTTTCAGTGGTAGGGGAAGCGTCTACAGAACTTCAAAGATGTAAAAAAAAACAGTTACATGGAGATACTCGAGAGCGTCAGATATTGATAGTTTAGATGCCCCAACGTATCTTTGATACCAAATCTATGTTCATCTGTCGACTTGCGTGGTGGGGGTGGCCATCCTGAAGGGTAGAAAAAAGAAAAAAAAACATTTTTTTTTTTTCGAGCGCTTCAGATATTCAGAGGGGATGTTAAGTGAAACCTAAAAATTCTCCTATTCAAAAGACTGACGTTTCGGAAGTGACTCAAGCTTGTAGCGAATTTTTGACAGTGAAAAAAAATCGCCATATTGAAATACTCGAGCAGGTCAGATTTTATACAGAAGGTTTAGCTTGATGTTCCAGTCATGGTAGCCTAAAATCTGACGATTATTTTGAGGGGTATCATTAATCTGACGGCTAGAAAAAAGTTATGAATTTTTTTTTCAATAACCATAAAATGTGACGAATTAAAGCACGTAAAATTATTTAAATATTTAGACTTTAATTTTTTTAGAAAATAATATAAAAATAAAATATATCTGTTGAAAAAAAAAATTGTTTCAATCTTCGTCGTCATCCGAAGAATTGTCCTACTCGAAATCTAATAATTCAATTGGATCTCCAATATTCTCTGCAGTTTTCGTATCTGTAACAAGAGATCGTTATAACCGTTAACACAATTTTGTTGATTTCATGAATAAAATGTAAGTATTAAAAAGAAATATACCAAAATCTGAAGTTTTGTCAATAACTGGTGTTATGAAAACATCTTCGTATGCATCAGGTAACTGATTGCCAACAAACCAAGTAATTTCAAATTTTCTGTCGGCATTTGTCCACCGTTATCTGTTGGTGACATGTTAATCAAAGTTTTACTGTGTGCATTCCTCCACAAGCACGCAGTATACTTCGTTCGCAATAAATGCTGGCGTAGCTCAGATTGGCAAGGAGGCAAGCAACAAGCATCGTAATTCAGACGTTCAATGAGAAGTGCTGCTGCGTACCTGACACTTTGTAGGTCTTATGAAAGATTTCTATTCTTGCTTATTCTTGCTAGGTTGACATCAGCTAATTCTTTCAATCCATACAACTGACACATAGAAGATTGTAAAATGTCAAAATAATCTTCTGTATTATGATCCTCTGAGCCTACATCGGCAAATGTCTTCCGAAAAAAATTTGAACTCATAAAAATTTGCAGAGATTTTTTTCTTTGCCCCGTCTGCAAAGTGCCGGATTGTAATCGCATCCTGCTAGCACGTATAGAGCTGGTAGCGCTAGCGAAATTATTGGGCCGAGCTTAGCATAGAGAGCAGATACGTCAATATAACAGCGTACATTGTTAACTCCAAGATCCATCCATATTTTAACCGATGCTTGGAGATGTTCCATGTTGACCAACATGATGACAACAATATCTGTGTCTGAAGTTCTGATTGTAACTGTGGAATCTTCTTTTATTTGACTTGCCAAAAATACAATTTTTGTATCTGCTTCTTCATTATCAGGATATGAGAGTTCATGGTCGATTGTTCAGGTAACTTTATTATCGGTAACTGAATACAAATAACACATATCATGATTAAGATACATTGTTTTGTTACTAATAATAGTAGCCATCTCCTGATCAGCTCAATGATGAATTAAAAACTTGACAAAAGCTTCTTTGAATTTGATATTTTTCAATTCTTTCTGAAAATTTGCTGTTCTTGTTTATTGAGGACCAGAGATGTAGAACTCCTTGTCATCTACACTAACTCGAAGAGCGTGCTCGTTATCTTTGATCGGGCTATCTTTGCACGCTCTAATCTTCATTGACGATTTTTATTACTTCGGCTCGTGGAAATAGGCAGATTATATATTTTTCGTGATTCTAGCATCATTTCCTTAAAAAAAAAAAAAAAAAAAAAAAAAAAACCGCGCTCGAGAATGTCAAGACAACTTTTTTTTTTAACTTTGTAATCCTTCCACTCCCTTACGTTACACTCAAATCATCAGATTTTTTGAATGTACACTTTTTAGCTAGTAATTAACCCACCTTATCTTAATATGACGTGCTTCAATATTTCTGACAATCATTTTTTTTTTTACTAATCTGATGAGCTGTCCTAGACGAACGGCCCTACATAAAGGGCTTATATATGGTGGAGGTACTCAACATGATGCAGGGTATCCCTCCTATGTTCATCTGCCGCTCGGGTAAATCCCAAAAAACACATTGGGCTCCCCTACTATAAGAAACAAAATAGATTGCAAAGAAATAGTACCCTAACGTATCAGATTGCATTCAAATTAATAATTTCGTTAAATAATATTTTTAAAGAAAAGCTATGAGAAATTTAATGCAAATTTTCTTTACTTAGTACGAAAAAATAAGAAGAGAATATACAATTACTTCCCTTTTAGTGCTGAGAGCACTAAAAAGGGTAATTTAAATATCCAAATTAAATACTTTTAAAAGCAATAAATAAATTCGATACTTAATTTTAAGTTTTTATTTTGAAGCTATAATTTCATTGATACAATTTCATAGATTTTTAGACAATTTAAGGTTAAAAAATATGAAGATAAAAATTAATAAGGAATTTAACCACTCGAAATTGCTTTAATGAAAACATTAATTATGTATTCTGAAAAATGGAATCTTCATGATTTATTAGTTATTAAAAAGGGTATCATTCAAAAATGTATGCGTAATGTGGTGGATTATTTTTGTTATGGTTAAAATTTGATGAAAACTAAAGCCTAAGATGATCGTACAGTGGTATTATGCCGCGCATAACCTGCCTGGCAAGTACTCCTAGTATTACGCTGAAAAAAATGAAAAATGATTGACATACACCAAAACACTAAAAAAAACTAAAGACTCTATGAATTGCAACTAAATTCCATTTATTCTTAGTCATTCCACTAATATTAATTAAAAGACGATATGGACATAATTTTAAACTTAAACATGTCTGGGGGAGATGTGGTTTTGGAGGATAAGGGGTATCCACAAAAGGTTTGAAACACAAATAATAAATAGATTACTTGGGATATTCACCATTATGATGAGGTAGCCATCTTTACACAAGACACGATCGACGCGTGCACTATTGGAACCGCTTTCTCTCTCTTAAGCCATCATCAAGCCTCTGATTCCATGTTTCTTTTGAACACAACTTGATCATATTGATTCGAAGCACACACTGATTTTTTAAGCCCGTTCACACCTTTACCAAACTCTCTTCTGCTTCTTCTCTCTAGCACACTCGTTCTGTCGTCTTTTTTCTTCTCTCACGGGGTTGTTTCCTTTTTTCTTACCCCCTCTTACATCATTGGCTGGAGTTTCTGATTTGTTCGTATCGGGGAATTAATGCATCCTCTCGTCGAATCCCAGATATGTAGGTGGGTCATCGGGGAATATACCCCGCCAAATTTGCATATCATTTTCGGCCATAAATATTTTAACGTTGACAGTTCATTGTGCTATAGTGTCCAGACTGTCCATTGCCTGGCGCCTCTTCTAATTTACGGTCCACTTGTGTGGTCTTCCCATGGGAACCGTCTCAAAATTATATTTTACTGCTGTTTCACTTCACCACACGTAACATTTTGAAGTTATTACGCTATTTATACAGAATACTGTATGTGTAAGGTTAAAATGCACGTTTTATAGAACTGAAGAACTTTTCTTATAATGGGAACACTTTTTTTCGGAATATCCCCAAACTGATATTTTTTAAATCGATATTTCTTTCTCATTTTCATAGATTCCTTGGGATGTATTTCATTACGCTTCCAATACTCCCAGGGCTTGAAAATTTAATCAATAAATTTTATTATAAAAAAGGTAGAATTTCTTTATGACACAGTTAGAGTGATATTGCCTAATTTTATCACTCTTGAGTTTCATTAAAATTTCTTTGTTTAATATATGTTTAATTTTTATTTCATTATGAGTAAAGATACTGCTTAAAATCATTAATATCGTGTCAAAGTTACTTCAATAATATTAGGAAAAATTCGTTCACGAACATAATTGGAAGCTAAATAGCTATTTTTTTACATATTTTATTTAAAACTTTCATATAATATTTTCATTCATCAGGTAGAAAGCATATGCAACAATAAAAAGGAAACATTTTTGACAGTGCAGAAAAAAATTGAAAATTAATTAGCTAATATTATAGTATAAAATTAAATCATCCATAAATCTTCACATAAAATTTTCTAGTATACAAAAGCCAGTCGGATTTTCCTGAAGAATAATTTTTAATAATAAAAGTAAGAAAGAAAGAAAGAAGAAAAAATATAACACACTTCGTAATCAAGAATTCTTTTTCAAGAAAATAATTTCCTTTCTTAGACATATAATTAATCATTATACGGAATTCAGAAGTTTTATTATGAAGTACCTCGTTAAACGGAAGAGTTGTATTTGAAGGATTAGGTGTTTTGTAAATATTAATAAGATTTTTTTTCCCGTTTTTTCATCCTGATATAAGTAGTTTCAACGTTATGTGCTTCTTAAAACTGGCTTCTAAATTACTTTTATCGGTTGTTTTAGTCATTATAAACAACTTTATTTGTTAACAAATCCTTTATTAATGTAACAATGATAATTTTGTGTCGTAACAATCTGAGAATTTCTTAATAGAAATCATTCAAAAGTTTTTATTTTTCGTAATTAGTTGAACTTAACAGTTTTTAATACAACTTGCATTTATTTATTTAACAGTTTCTTTTACTCCCTTTTCTTTTCTTTTCTTTTCTTATTTGGTTAACTTTCAACTAGACTTTCCAACAAAATTGAAACGTGTCTACGATTTCGGTATTTTTTTTCTCTTTCGTCTAACTGCCGTAAATTTGCATCCACTTTTAGGAGGTATGGAAGCATTTTTGTCTACGGGCAGTATTAGATTTAATAGATTTTTATTTACTGTAAACTAAACAAAACTAATGCATTGTATCTAGTTTACACAGTTAGTTATAGTAGTTTAATTTTAGGCCAATTACTAAGGAGAAAAAAGAAGCACAAATCGGAAAAAATTGTTGGCAAAGGTTTTATTGTCCTAGGTTTTCTCCTTCCGCCAAGGTGAGCTTTGAAAAATGTAACCAAAAATGGTGTTTTTGCAGTTTTTCTAAAATTTTTCGAAAATGACCCAAAAAAGGAGTAGATATACATTTCAAAAGTTGCAGAGTGTTAAATTCTAATTCAAATGAGTACTCATTTGATGCATTTTGCTTCTATTACAACTGCATTAACCCTTTGAGATGCAATCCTTTCCAAATGCTGAAAAAAGGGGCGGCACAGCCAACTGCGTCAAAAAAGGGTCTCTAGATCTGTGGCACGCGATGAACGTTTCGATCGTCCACCATCTTGCTGGTAGTTAAGTCGAGCGATGGCAACGGCTGCCCTTTTTCCAGCATTGGGCAGTCTATCCAGCTGTTCTCGCATTCTTCCATTTTTCAGCAGATGTCGGTGCTGTTAAAAATAATCGTGACCATTTTTTACGGGAAATGACGTGCTAAAAAGTAAAGGATTCTCGTGGAACTATGGCACCCGCAACTATTTTTATAGAAATCAAATCTATTCTTCGTGACTGACAACAGTCAAAACGTCAGAGTTTGGTGTTCCCAAAGCGGGAACACTGCACATTAAAGGGTTAACACCTGTCAAAATCCTTTTTATGTAGGAAATACTAGAAGCTGCTGACAAATGCCCTCCTCCACAAGATAGAAGAGGAACATCACAAGACCGCCTTTATCATTCTTTCTATATGGCCTCAGTGGATTCAGATTTTCTAATTGGGCAGAGAATATTCAGATAATCATTAATTTGCCATATATTAAAAAAAATCACTAATTTTCTGGATATTTTTTAAGTGATAATTTGTTTCTTAGATCCTCAAATATAAATAAGGATAGGTATATTTGTTGTTTAGATCCATGGATAAGAATACAGATACGGATCTTTAACTAAGTACATAATTTTAAATCATATGTTATGTTGGACTTTCATATACACTCATGTCCATAAATTAAGGATAATGAAGTTCAGGCAAAGAAAGAGAAAGAAGCAAAACAAATTTGACTTATTTGTAAAGTCTATTTATTAAACAAAAAGTAAAGAGCAAAAAAGATGCTATATGTTTGACATAATTAATAAAAATTGCAAGTTTTACTCCCTTGACCAAATTTCAAAAAAGAACCTATTTACAAAAAACAGTATAACATGGTTAGTAGGATGGTTAATACGGAGTATGTCTCCCGGACGATGCAATACAGGCCTGACAACGTCTAGGCATGCTGAGTATCAAATGATCAATCTGATCTTGGGGAATATTACACCACTCATCAAGCAATGCACTCCGAAATTCCGGTAGACAGGTGGGAGGGGGTTGACGGGCTGCAATTCGTCGGCCAAGCATATCCCACATATGCTCTATTGGATTCAAGTCCGGTGAGTATGCTGGCCAATGCATACGGGTGATAGCCTCCGATTGAAGTCATTCGTCTACAATGTTTGCACGGTGAGGACGGGCGTTGTCATCCATAAACACAAATTCAGCACCCATGGCGCTTCGAAACAAACGTACATGTTGTTCCAGAATGACATCCCGATAGATGTGACCTGTCATCGTTACACTCTGAACATGCAGGTCAGTTCTGGAACCAAGAATAATTCCTCCCCAAACGAGCCATCCTGCACCACCGTAACGGTGTCTTTCAATGGTGTTCTCTTGGTGGTAACGGGTACCTGGCGCTCTCCAGATGAATGTCCGGCGAGAATCAGACTCCAAACTAAACCTGGACTCGTCGGAAAACATCACACAAGACCACTGTTGCGGTGTCCACAATGCATGCTCTCTAATCCAGGTTAATCGCAGGCGACAGTGAGTTGCGGTAAGTGGAACACATCTGACAGGCCTGCGAGCATATAGACCAATGTGCCCTAAGCGTCTGTACACGGTCTGCCTTGAAACCGTCGTACCGGTAGCTGAAGAGAGCTGACGAGACAGGTCTGATGCTGTACTCCGTCTGTTTCTTTCGGCAGTAACTGCCAAATAGCGGTCCTCATTCGGCGTTGTAACTCGGGGGCGACCTGTGCTGTAACGTCTACTCACATTACCATCATCTTGGAATCGTTGCCAAAGCCTGGAGATGACACTCTGGGCGATTCCAAGTTCCTCGGATATTTCCAGCTGGGTACGTCCACATTCCAGTCGTCCGATAATTCTGCCACGTAAAACATCATCCAAATGCCTCCTTTGTGCCATAACTATGCGGTTTTTGCACTGAAAGGCTTTCACAGCGCTTGTGAACAATTTTACTTCTTTGCCACCATTCCTTATATACCCCTCTCTTACACTCTCGTCATTGTGACGTACCATCCACGCCATCTGGTGGTTTCCTGTAATTTGCATATTCTTCTTCAAGATGTGTGTGATCATTCCACAGGTGAAATTTTTATTTTAGAGATCAATTTCTGTGTGATTCTGAATTATCCTTAATTTATGGACATGAGTGTATGTACAGCTAAGGAGAAAAAAACGCCCACTTGCTCTTTATTAGGCCGTCCTTCATCATATAGAAAAGTTTCATATACCAGTTGCTTACGATTAACGTACGCTTTAATTTACTATACATAAAATTTGCATAAGGGGTCATTTCCATATTTAAATTCGCACCAACCTTTTCTTTGCCAATGGTAAACCATAGATTTCACTTCATATTTCTAAGGAGACTATTTCAATACGTGCACCCGCTCTATGTTGAGCATTACACGATTGGTAGCCCCCCTAGAGGAGTACCAATGGACCGCCGCATAAAACAGCAACCCTCTCGAGGAGTCTCAAAGAGGCCCTCATCAGGTTGCGCGGGGCTTGGCCTAGCGGGTGGTAAACGGTAACGCTTGCCTGCTTCCCCACGTTAGGAGAGGCAGTGGCTGGAACCCAGACCAGCGGGGCAGGACGAACCCGGCCCGCTGTCCACCCGTCGTCACTACAACAACCGTCGCACCGATGGAAAGATCTCAGGACACCAGATAGCACGAAACTCGTGCAGCATAGACACCTTAGATTTCCTCTGTCAATTGACAGGAAGGAGGTCACAACCACGGTCGGAGGGACTCGCCTTCCATTCTGCGTGGTTCACCTGTTAGTTCTTTGCTCCATGCTTGTGCATGGCTTGCAAGAACCCTTTAAAGGGTGGAACACCGCGAGAACCGCGGTTTTCCTGAAATACATGCACCACCAGTATTTCGAACTTTATGCACCACCAATGGGGGACTCGAGGGTCCATCCCTGAGATACATGCGCCAACAGTATCTCGAACTTTATGCACCACCATTGGGAGAAAGCCTTAAGGCTCCTCCCTGAAATACATGCACCACCAGTATTTCGAACTATGCACCTCTATTTCGAACTATTTCGAAGATGCCTTCCCCTCCGGTCAGCTGGCCGAGCATCTTGGGAGATACATGCACCACCAGTATTCCCCTTAGCAATTCGAAAAGCAAAATACATGCACCACCAGTATTTGACTTTGTTCGATACATGCACCACCAAGTATCTATCCCCCACCAGCTGTCCCTGGTTTGGGGAGCGCTTGCTCTTTTCTCTAAGTTGCCCGTTAACTTAGTGAGTCTCCTAGCGCATCGAGGAAGCGGGACAGGGCCTCGCGCCCTTTATCGCTCCGCACGTAGTTATTGAATGTCGAGGCATCCAATTTCGGGCAGAACCGATTTCTCAGTTCCTGTAACCCTGGACAGTGGGCCACAATGTGCAGACTGTCGGCGGGACTTGTCAGAAGGCAGAAATTGCAATTCCTTGTCTCCTTTACGGAGAACCTTCGAAAATAGGCCGGGAAGTGACCATGGTCCGTCACGACCCAGTTCACCTCCCTACTTTTCCAAGTTCTCTTTTCGCTCACCATCGGAAAGATCGAACTTGTGAACGTCCGACTTCTGCTTCTTCCCACCTTTTCTGCCACAGTTTCCTGGCTTCAATCCTCATGGAGTGTTTCACACTCCTAATCGAACTCTTTACTCTTTCGTCTACTGAAGGTTTCTGTGTTCCACTCTTTGCCAGAGCGTCGGCTTCCTCGTTCCCCCAGGTTCCGACATGTGCCTTCACCCAGTGGAAGCGGATCCGCCTATCTCCGATCTCGGAGTGGATTGCTGCAACCATTGCATTTCTGCAATTCAGCCTTGAGAGAGCTTGGAGTGAGGATTGGCTGTCTGTATAGACATCCAAGGTTTCTGTGCTTCGACAGTGTGGGTCCTGCAGACCTTTCAGGATTGCGACGAGTTCGGCCTGGAATACACTTCCATTGTCCGACAACCTGTAGCGGCCATCAGAGATTCTCTTCTGGCCACTGTACAGAACGTATCCTGATCCCACTTTGCCATTGAGCTTGGACCCATCCGTGAAGAGCTCTAGTCCCTTCTTCTGTAGGCCCAAGGTGTCCCAGCTGATAAACGGACTCCTATTCGGGTATGTACCCCATCGTGGAAGTTCGCCCTCTACTTCGGAGGGTTCTATTCTCGTATCTCCGAACTGGATCGACTGACCCTGCTTTTGGAGTCTCGAGATGAGCGCTTCTTTCTCCACCTGCAGGTCTAGCGGTAGGAGGCCCGCAAGGACACAGAGCGCGGCACTGCTTGTTGTGCGGTAACACTTTGTTATCGCCAGCAGTATAATCCTTTGCACCTGTATTAGGCGCGTCCGCAATCGCTCTGTTCCTCCGTCCCACCAGGCTCCGCAGGCATAAAGAGCTACATGCTCCATTCCACGTTTATAGAGGCTCTTCAACACAGTCCCGCTAAGTCCGTTGCCGGGCCTTGTTAGGCTGTGGAGTCTCACCACGTATCTCGCCAGCAGTTGCTTAAGATGTGCGACGTGTGCCAAGGAATTCATCGTTTGATTAAGCACCACACCCAGAACCTTCAGCTCTGTCTGAAACTTTACTATGCTACCCCTGAAGCGGATTACTGGGGCAGTGCGGGGAGGCCGCACTCGCCCCATTCGACGCAGAGGTCGTACGTGAAGTCCAACCGTTTTGGCTTGGCTGAACTCCAGTTTGTGGAGTTCGCTCCATTTCTGAAGGATAGTGAGGGCTTCAGTCGCCTTGCGGCTGCACTGATGCGCATTGGGAGCATCAATTACCACAACAAAGTCGTCCATATATGCCTGCAGATAAACTCCAACAGGAAGCTTGAGCTTTAGGGCCGAATTAGCTACGATGTTCCAAAGCAGGGGGCCAGAGTTGGATCCCTGCGGACATCCTCTATTGTAGCTATGGACAATCTCCGATCCTTCTGAACGGTAGACTACCTCTCTCATTGTAAGGAAACTACTCACCATCTTGTACAGATTTTTTGGGCACCCTGTCTGACCCAACAGGTATAGTATGGAAGGCCACCATACATTATTGAAGGCACTTTTAACGTCTAAGGAAATGAGACAAGTGTCGTTCCCCAGATCCGCGTTGACCTCGACAGACTTATAAATGGCAGAAATGGCTTCCTCCGCACCCGTCCCCGGCGTGAACCCGTATTGGGTTCTCGCCAGATGACCACCTTTATGGAGGTGGTGCTGGAGGCGTTCTACCACAAGCCTATCTAAGACTTTGCTCCATGCAGACAGGAGACAAATCGGTCGATAGCTCGATGGGTCCGAACTGCCTTTTCCTTCCTTGTTAAAAAGAACCAGATTAGCCCTTTTCTATACAGTATGAAATGTGCCTATTTCGAGGCACTCATTAAAGATTTTCAAGAATAGTTCCTTGTTCGCCTCGACGGCCAACTGAACAATTTCTAGAGGTATTCCGCCCAGTCCCGGAGCTTTGCCCTTGTTAAGAGCGCCCAGAGCTGCTTCGAGTTCCTTCATGGTGAACGGTGAATCGTCGTCTCCGAGATTCGGCTTTGACGCTCTTATTTCCCTCTGTTCCGGGGTATCGTCCTCCGGTACATCCTGCGGGAAATGGTGTTTGAGTAGCTTACCTATGGCTTCAGTGTGCGTGTTCGCGGTACCATCCCCTGTGATGGCACCTAGGAGGAAAGGGGAGTTTCGCTTCCCCTTTATCCAACCGTAGTGGGCTCCGAAAGGTTGCTTAGGATCGACTGCATCCTGATACTGTTTCCAGTAGTCCCATTTTGCTCGTCTTACTGCTCTATTAAATAGAGCTTTTTCCTTCCTATAGGCTATCTCCAGAACCTTCCTACAGTCGGAGTCATCGGTGCAGCGTTGGAACCTCCTCCGTTTCGCTGTCACCTTCCTCCGGTGGATCGCTAATTCGAGCGTCCACCACGAATTCACACACCTAGGCCGGTGGTCTCCGCTGCCAGTGGGCCAGCTACTCCAAGCACAACTCGCCCACATGGCCTCTGTCACCTTTTCCACACAGTGGTCGACTCTGTTCTCTCGAACCCAGTCAACAGAATATTCAGAGAGCTTGCGGTCAAGCAGCTGTCTTACTTTGGGAATGTAGAGCTTATTAAGCCTTATTCTCTTAGACTGCTCCAACCTTTCTTCACCAATGTGAAGGGTTGTGACAATTCTAAGATGGTCTGTACCTGACTCGAGGTCGACCAAATCCCATTTCTCTACCTGAATTTTGCCCTGAAGGCGGGCTACTGACAGGTCTATCCAACTGGAGCCTCGTACGCTCTGGAACATCGGGTCCGATTCTGGATCGTTTAGCAACGTCAAGTCATTTGTCAGAAGGAACTCAAGGACATTGTCGCCCCGGGTGTCCTCAGTGTTACATGGGTTCCCCCATGCTGTATGTTTCGCATTGAAATCGCCCAAAAGGATCAGAGAAGGGTTAGCATTGACCAAAGCTTGCAGACAATCCATCTGCTCGGTGACATCCTCGTTTGGAGACAGATAGCATGTTGCTACCGTTAATGAGCCACTGTCCGTATCCAGCCCTATTGCTACTATGTCCTTGGTTAGCAGCTTTACGATAAATTGCAATCTGGGGTTGCTTACGATTGTCGCTGCTCGTCCATTTGGACTATGAACCACCGGACGTGAGTTAGGCATTCCGCCCACTCGTCCTCCGTCTTTCAGGAGGTAGGGTTCCCGGACGCAGACTAGATCGTATTGATCTAAGTCTCCTTGGAGGATGGCAGAAACCGCGAGACTCCTCCCGACATTCTGTTGCGCAATGGTGAGACTACCCATAGTTAGTCTTCTTTTTAAGCATCGACACTTCATAGCTCCTCGTTGGGCAACTCTCTGCTTTTGCAGAGTGGTCTACACTCACTACGTTTCTCCCGGCATTCCGCCTGTTCCGAGCTTCGCAGATGTGGCACCTAGAGCAGGCTATACAATCCTTGCTCATGTGCCCTTTACCTCCGCAGTTCAGACAGCGTTTCCGGGCTTTACAGGTAGTGCTTAAGTGACCGTACTCTCCACAACGGAAACACTGAGTAGCCCTTAGGTTTTCCACCACCTTTACCTTACACCAGTCCATGGTTATGCGCCCTAGACTCAGTATTGCATGGAAGACTTTAGGGGGAACTTCCACTATGACGTGGCGTGTGTCCCTCTTTTTGATGGAGTACCTGATGGTAATCTCCTCACTTGCCAAGCCCTCCTCTTGGTCCCGAATGGCATCGACAACAGCACGGTCGTCGAGTTCCCATGGAACATCTACCAAGCAAAGTTGGGGGTTTCTGCGGACCGGTTTCCTTACGGTAACCTTATCTTTCAGCTTGTCGCTGGCCGAGATCTGCCTGATTAGAATATCTAGGTCTTCCTCGGTCTCAGTCCGTATTTTCATACCCACATTCTTCGCCTTACGGGTCCAGAGGAGTTTGGCGCCCAGTCTCAATGGGTTCACCTCCCTGCATACTAAGTCTCTTACGCACACACCATCTTTGGCTGCATCGACGAACATGACATGTTCGGACGCGGTGCTCTCCCGAGGCGGGGTCGCTGCTGTGACATGTGATGTACAACCACTGGCGCCTGTCACCTGCGCCTCTGTGGAGGATTGAGTTGGGGCGTCTGAGATTGTCCCATCCACGTCCGCCTCAGACGTTTGGATGGGAGGGAATTCTGTGGCATTTTGATTACACCCACTAACGCTTGCCACTAGCGTGTCTGTGGGCGGTGAGGAGATGGCAACTGAATTGGGCGGCCCCACTTTGCTTACCATCTGTGCGTACGTGGGTTTCTCAGCACGGAGAGCCGCAATCTGATCCTTCAGGTTCGCCTGTGTAAGGCTATAACTAACAAACAGCTCATACATGTCCATGACCCGCCTCATAACGGCTTTTCGGTCAACGGATTCAGGGGTCCCTGCAGGTCTATTGCTACAAGTAGCAATAGCTCTCTGGCCCTTAGCCTCTCAATCTCTTCCTTTACAGACCGCGCGGGCATGCCGGGGAGATTGTCGCAGAAGTTTTCCACTTCCGCTATGGCACTACCAAGAGACATTTTCACCAATCAAAAGCAATGTGAGCGCAAATAGTGCACACTACAATCGGTACACTAGCGTCGTATCTACCAGGTCTCAATAACCTCTGTAAATCGCTCTACTTAGCCACCACACGGGTGCCCGACTGCTAAAGCCCACTGTCACCCCAATAATTTCTGAACGGCAAGAGCTATAACAATAAAAGTAGGATCCAAGTACTTTGTAATTGATTTTTTCCTGTATCTATCTCGTACATCTTTTAAGATAAGAACGCTAACTCCAAAATTAGCCGCCAGGTGACACTGTCAGTAGTTTTCTTTGGGAATCGCATGGCAGTTTTACTATACCTAGACGCAACTTTTGTGACTATTTCTGTTCAGAAATTATTGGGGTGACAACGGACTTTAGCTGACACGTTGTAATTTTCAACCACAATGAAATTTTTTAGATCAAGTACCATAAGATAGCAACAAATTATTAAATGGTAGCAGTAAATTATAGTTCAAAATTAATTTCTTTAGCAATAATTTGGGATTAATCAATCTCGGATGCACTTGAAATATTAATATATTCAATTTATATAATTCTGTTTGCAATTGTAAAAGTTTAGATGAATATATTGTGACGATTTAAACGCATCAATCTATCAATTAATTTGAATATTTAAAAACCTTTTTACTTGTTAGTATTTTCACTCTTCTTATTCGATTACAACACGGTTAAAAAAGTTTTAATTCACCTTTCAAGTCTGATTGAAAATATATTTCATCTATTAACAAAAAGAACGGAATTCTGATTAAGTTGCAATCTAGTGGCTCTTACCAGATTTATTTTTTTTAATCTGTTAATATTACCACCTTATTTTAGCTTTTTCTTTCAGAACAAGAATTAATTTAAAGGCAAGAAATTGCATAAAAGAATGTGTTAAAAGAAAGTTTAATACCGCTTTGTTTCACCAATGACGGTTTTACTCGCTTTCAAGGAGATTTTTAGCATTTTTCAGACACTGTAACTAGCATTCATTCTAAATGTTAATACATTCTATTGTTGTAAATTTATATTCTTGGCTAATTTTCGTTTTAATCCTCTCTATTCAGATAGAATCACAATGAAATCTTTTTAAAATCAAATAAAAAGCTAAACTGTGAAGATTTCAAATATAGAGAAAGCATTTTCACTGCTTATTCTACTAATTGTTGTAATTCTTTCTTGATGACACGTTCACATATAGACTTGCTGTATAACAGAAATGTTCTAAAACTCATCAATTTTATTGAAAAAACTACGATATTTCCGTTTGTTAAAGAAATCAATTTATTTAATATATTTATCAATCAATCAATTTATTTATTATATCTATCAATTTATTTAAAGTACTCAGAGTTTTGTAGTTATTTATACAATTTATTTGTTGTGATTGTGACTACAATAGAAGCGTATGGTTGCGTAAGGTTAAAGCTTTAATTTCTTGCAGTTATTTATTTTTATTTGTCTAATTCCTCTCTTTCATTTGACTAAGTAGGTATTTTAAAGTAAATTATATTTTATTTTTCAAACCATTTTGTTTATGAAGGAAAAGCTGGTAGATTTCACGCGAAGCTATGTTTACATTTTACTACTTTCATTAACATTTACTTTTACATCGAAATTTAAAATTTTATCTAGTTTATGAAACTACCTTTTTAACTGACAGAATAATTTATTTATTAGTGTTTGCTTGTTCGAACCCCTCGTAATAATTAAATCATTTGTTTAAAGTTTCTGGATCTCACTGAACTTACATGTATGTACTAACTATTAGTACGATAACTATTAGTACGAATTTCAGATCATTAAAAGACCCGCTAAAAGTACGATAAAAAACGGATATGTACAATAAATAAAGTAAAGTAGCTGCCCACATACAATAAAATATAAATATTTCACCACATTTCGCCTTTACTTTTTGAAAAAGAAAAAAACTGAGAAATTAGTGAATTTTTATTACACGCGCACAAATTAATAAATATCCTCTATCCCCAGTAGCCTACGCAAGGGGGGGGGCAACCCTCACCCCTCCTGTTCCAAGAATTTTTAACATAAAGTCCATAAATTTTTCATTTTCAACATAATGCATTTTATCATTACGTCCATAACCCCCTCCCCCCTTGAAGGAAGTATGTGTACGCCACTGTCTACACTATAAGAAAGTCCTGCATCTGCTTGACCCAAATGTCATAAAGAGTTATAGAGACGATCTTGAAATGTTACTCTTGTATCCTGTGGAGAGGGAGACCTTTTGTAGGTGTTCGAAGACGGGCAACTGTCAACAGCGTGTTAGATTTCCAGTATAAAAAGGATTTTGACAGATGTTACTGCAATTGTAAGAGGAGCTAAGGGTATCAAGTGGGTATTCATTTTATACAGAATGTAATGCTCTAGCTGTCGATCGCCAACGTCGCAAATTGCGATAATAAAATTAGATTGGCGAATGAAAATACGATTTGGCGAAAATATTGGCAATTGCATTTCTTAATGATGTCTGGCAAAATCTAATTTGGCGAATGGATTGGCGAAACTTTAAAACAAGCTAGCGTGACCCCTGTATATATATATGATAAAAACGAGGACGGCATGGTTGGCGCGGCGTAGGGTCATAACATCGTCAGGTTCAGGAGGCGAGGCGGCTCGGGGAAATCCTGGCGTAGAGCCCTCCCCGGCCGCCCGCTGCTAGTACTCGTAGTCGGGCCAAGGGTGTAAGAAATAAGTCGAACTCCAACTGCGATTACATGATTTTATTAGGTACTTCGATACATCCTTGTTTGGCAGTTGCGTCACGCGGAAGCCATGCTTCTGGGATGCTCCATCCCCTTTTAAAAACTATTGAGGTCGTGTCACATGATCAAAACGCGTTGCAATTATTGGCAGTTCCCAGTATCTGGGTAAGGTTTTCCAAGGTCTCTTATAACTTAAAAACACCCAGGAAACACACTCACACACGAGAAACAATGCTACCTTACGCTCCCTCAAATAAATAATCCTTCTGATAAAGTAAATTAAAATGAGGTTTTTGAACTTGTCTTACGTAGTCTCTAAGAGGAATTATTTGAGTGAGACCCGATCCAAAGTGTGTCTGTCTCGAGGGTCGAAATTGAACCAACTTTCCCTTGCGTTTAAAAGTTCTTACATCTGTTCTTTTTGGAAATCGTGCAACTTTTGAACAGCTTTTTAAAAAATCGAATTGAGCTAGGGACTACAAAAATTTAGATTTTTTCTTTAGGAGTTGTACTGCGAACTATTACGAAAAATGAACCAATAAGAGTTTAAAAACTTCAGAAAAAAATTGTTAACGTACTTAATTTTGCAATATTTCCCGAAATGTGTAACACTTCGTCCGATTTTAGGACGATACTTCTGTGCTCATAATTTTTTTTTTCTAAATATTGCATAAGACATATGGGTTGGCTGTTAAGATTAGCTTACTATTACGGAAGAAACTACTGTTAGTGAAGAAGATTATTAGTTTTTTCGAGTACACACATCATTGGTGTGTTTTTAAAACAGCTCAAAACTATCGTGCTGACTTTCATTTTTCAAAAACATAACTTTCGGGAATTTTTAAAAGAAACACCTTAAAGGTATTCCATCTGAAAAGAGATTCCTGCCACAGAACATTTGAACTACTTTAATTATAAATCAATTATGTTAAACACTTGAAAAAATTAACAATGTTTCTCCACCCAATGCACTATAGACTAACACTAACAGTAAAGCTGCTCGTCTCCTGCAACTTTCAGATAAAAATTCATCGGCACAAAAAACTGCATTCCAAAATGGGCCAAGCAGTTAACCTGTTTAGGAAAGTATTGCAAAATTCCGTATGTTTAGCATTTTTTCTACCGAGTGTTTCGTAACTCCTGTAGGTTTATTGTTCGCAACAGTTCACAGTACAGCTTGCAAAGAGGCTTTCTAAATGTTTCCAAGCACAATTAAATTCTTTAAAGGATTGTTGAAAATTTGCTTGATTTCATTTCAAGAGAACAGCCTCAAATGTTCTTAATTTGTCCACTTTTGGCGATAGAATCGACAATCGGGGATTTAGCTTTCATTCCCTCGTCAATTCAAAGCGTACGCGGAGCGTAATCCCTGCTTGCCGGCAGACAGACTGTTCTAACGGGAAAAGTAGTTTTACAGACATACATTCCCTCCAAACAGGTACCCTCATCGGAAGCAGATCGAATTAGTCGATTTATTAAGGGCATTCGCGATAATCGATTTGGAAAGCTCAATAGAAGGCATTCGAAATCTCGAATAGTGAAATGGCGATTACTATTCGAATAGTGAAAATTGCCACTATTATTCCAATAGAAATCGCGAATACTGTTCGAATAGTAAAAACACGGATACTATTCGAATAGTATAAATTGCGAATGTTCACTATTCGATTAATAGATTACGGATTCTGTTCGAGTAGAAGTAATCGGTGATAGAAATCAAACAATTTCAAGAAATATTAAAATGGAAGGTTTCAATCCTTCGTCGGAAGTCTCTTTTAGGGATTCTGATGTGCATTTACGTTACATCTAGATTAAAAAAACCGCGCAAAACTCCACACCGCTAGATCAACAGTTTCGCGGTAGACCAGAGCCCCAGACCTTCAAACGTCAGCCAACTTTCATGTACAGTGTCTTATCCACTATGCCATGATGGTGTCCCAGACACAGATTAAAGCATTGTTGCACTACTCCAATGCTGTAACCTCATGTATACAAATTTTACACAACAATAGGTACTTCACATAGACGTTATCATCCTTTACTGTCGGGCAAGGACGGCCCAGAAGATAAAGTCCTGGATGTATATAGTCGGATGTATATATGCGGTGCTCGGTTCGACTCCCATCAGCTGTGCATGTACACTTTGAGGGAAAGTGTACATCCACATCTGCCCAGGTGAAGAGAAGGGAGATGGCCAGCAGTTGTGCATATACGCTGTGGCGGGCCAGCGTACATGCAGAACTGCGCAATGCAGGAAGACGGAAAAGTATATGCAGCAGTAAATAAAGGGGACTGTTTTTATGTAGAATCGGCGGTTAACACTGCAATGGATGATTTGTAGTTAGTATAAGTATATTGATGACGTTAAATAAATGTGATGTAAGAAACAAATAAAAACAATAAAAAAAACAAAATTTTAAATGTTAAAATAATTAATTTAAACTTTTCAGTCATTTTTTAGTGTTAAGTAAACTGTTGTTTGGCTACATCCGGAGCCATTTTTTCCCTATTATTGGAAGAGTTGCTCAATTATGTCCATTATAAAGGGTTTTGCATTAAGAGTGATACAAATTAAAATTTATAAAAAAAGGAAGGAAATCTGAAACACTTTCAGATTTTAAATACGCATTAAAGTGCTATGTATTAAAAGCGTATCATAATTTATGCATCGTCCCTACTTTCTTCCTTATTCCATTAAGTTGGAAAGTGTATCACTATTCATGAGTGTGCTGTATTTTTCTTCCTTGTTCCATAAAACCCATCTTTGGAATCGAAATCTATCTTAAAATCGCCTACTAAAACTATTTTACAATCTTCGTAAGTATATTGCAACTATACTTCACCGTTTTAAATATTGTTTTGAATGTGCATCATAATCCATGCGTGTGCCGTTTTTGTCTTTCTTGGTTTGATTCTTCCTTTAACGCCCCAACTCTCGCCAAGATGGCGATAATTAAACATAATAAGTTACCATGACGATATTTTGTATTTATGTGACAATCGTAATTTAGAATTAAAATGACGATTTGGAACAACATGCAAGTACAGCATTCCGTTACATTTTTATTTATTTTGGGTGGCCAATTAATGTAGTTTTAATAATTAAGTGTCTTCAAATTCCTTAACTTGTGTGTTTATCGCTATTTTTTTCACTTTAGTTTTCATATAGTTCTTTTGGAGGAGTTGAAACTTGTGCCTCTCCTAGAGATCCATGACTGCAAAGCTCGCCAAAGTGTGGCAATTTTTTTAGGTTGGCGAGAGTGGGGGGTTAAAAAACGATCAGGAAAAAAATGTTAACATACTTAATTTTACAACATTTCCCCAACACTTCGTCCCATTTTCGTTGGCCAGTTTTTGCTCATAATTTTTTTCTTTCTAAGCCTTGCATAAGACATATGGATTGGTTGTTAATATTAGTTTATTATTACAGAAGATAGTGCAGTTATTGAAGAAGATTATTAGTTTTTTCGAGTGTTTAACATTATCTCTTTGTTTTTAAAGCAGCTCAAAAATCCCGCGCTGCCTTTCATTTTTCAAAAGAAACACTTTCAGTATTTTTTTTTAAAGAAACACCTTAAGGATATTCCATCTGAAGAGCGAACGTCGTCACAAGACTTTTGAACAGCTTTAATAACAAACCAATGATGTTAAGCACTCGAAAAAATTAATAATGTTTCTCCGCCTATCGCACTATGGACTAATACTCACAGTAAAGCTGCATATCTCAGGCAACTTTCGGAAAAAATTCATAAACACAAAAATTGCCTTCCAAAATGGGCAAAGGGGTTAACCTGTTTAGGAAAGTATTGCAAAATTCCGTATGTTTAGCATTTTTTCTACCGAGTGTTTCGTAACTCCTGTAGGTTTATTGTTCGCAACAGTTCACAGTACAGCTTGCAAAGAGGCTTTCTAAATGTTTCCAAGCACAATTAAATTCTTTAAAGAATTGTTGAAAATTTGCTTGATTTCATTTCAAGAGAATAGCCTCAAATGTTCTTAATTTGTCCACTTTTGGCGATAGAATCGACAATCGGGGATTTAGCATTCATTCCCTCGTCAATTCAAAGCGCACGCGGAGCGTAACCGCTGCTTGCCGGCAGACAGACTGTTGTAACGGGGAAAGTAGTTTTACAGGCATAAATACCTTCCATTCAGGTGCCCGCCTCCGAAACAATTCGAATTACAATATTGGCTCGAATACATCACGGCCCCGAATATAACGTGAACCTAAAACTTCCCTTCAAGATAATTAGAAAAATCCTATATTTACACCTCGAATTTAGCGCGAGTTAGGTTTTTAACGAAAATTGATCAGTCAAAAATCATCGCGTTATATTCCGGCCAATACGTAAGTCGATTATCAAGGGCATTCAAGATAACCGAATCTGAATAACCCTTATGTCATCAGTTTCGGCGAACCGTTGCGGAGATCTTCGATTTTGCTGATACCGTGCACAATTCTTCCAGGATAGAATTCAAAATTCTTGATCCTTCATCATGATATCGAATTAGAGATGGTAACGAAGTAGTTGCTGATGCAAGCTTGGGTCTCCATTCCATCGGTGTGTCGCGTTAAAATCTGTCGGTGTGAAACCCAACCATTTTGAAGTTTTTGTGTTGCGCCATTTTACGAGGCCCATTTGAAAACAGCGGACATTTAATGAAAGACAAATTGAAACTTTGGTCAGTGTGACAGTAATTGAAACTACAGTGATTTTTAGTGCCTGTTAAAATATTACGTACTAATATGTGAACTGTTCAACAAATCTTCATTATGCATTCTACAAGATTTTGCGTACGGACAATGATCTTGTGCCTAGTACTCGGTAAATATGTTGACTAAACTTTATGTTCTTTAGTAGCTGTAGTTGAAATTTTGAATGTCATTCTAATTTTTTATGTATGAAATTATAGGTTTGTGGTAACTATAATGTGAAACATAAATTTTACTCTCTAAATTTGCTAATTTTCTTGAAAATACAGCATCTATCGTTGTACCGAAACGCGTTGTTGACTGAAGTTGAGAAGTATTCATAGTTAAATCAAATTTTTCTTTTAAAAAATCAACTAACGGCTAAGAATCTTGAGAGCGAAAATTTAACATTAAAATCTAGGAAGTGTCCATGTTGCAGTATTATTCTCTAACTGTTTTCTTATACCACTGTTCTGTCTGGAGGTTGGGTTTGAATGGGGGGGGGGGGGTGTCCATAGTCTAGTATTATACTTTAACTGTGTTCTTTAACTGATGTTTTCATCTGTTTGTAGGTTCGAATGCAGGTAGTGTAATTTTTTTGTGTTTTTCTATCACAATGTTCTTAAGCGTTGATTTCGTTTGCTGGTAGGTTTCGAATTATTATTCTGTATCCGTGTTTTTAAACTGCAGGTTCTGTCTATTGTTTGGGATTGATTGCAGCCAGGGTCCGTTTCTTTGGGCTTTTCCAAAACCATGTGCAATATTCATCTAAAAATAAGGATTATCGAGAACCTCCTGTGTGGTTGGGATTACATGTAAAATATTGTGTTGGATGTACCTTCACAACGCTTATTGATATATAAAATAAAGATTGATGTCTCAAAGGTACGGCACTTGACGGTTTTTCTCGCCGTTTCTTTCCCTAAGAGGTTCTGTGTACTTTTACAGGATGAAGTCGGCGAAAGCAGCAGAGCGGTCGAAAAGGTAAGTTTTTCTGTGGTTCTTCTTTTTCAGGGTCAGCGTGGAGTATGTGACATATACGTCACTTCCTTTACCGAGCGTTACTTCCGTCAGAAAAAAAAATCTGAGTTACTCCCTAGTTGCGCCTAAAGAAGTTTTACTTCAATAATTTTAACGAGTTTTACCGTGTTTTTCAAGCTCAACAGAAGCTAAGGCAACGACTAGTGTGTCCTACACTAGTATGTTAATGCAGATATTTAAATCTGAGTTTTTCCCCTCCTATAATTTTATAATTCTGCTACAACACTCGTGAGCAGCATTTCAAAAATCTAACTCTTGAAATAGTTATCTTTCCTAAGGTAAACTAAAAGGTAACTAGTGTAACTGCTCCGAGCAGAGGACGCGTAATTCAAGGAGCTATGGGCGCCCATAAGAATGCTTGTAGAAATCTGCCAAGTCGTTTGTAAGGGGAGGAGAAT
>JAWZYV010016783.1:0-88207 GCA_038373885.1 Cheiracanthium punctorium | reverse complement strand
AGGAGTCAGATAATTACCCAATATTGGTGATATTTTTCAACAGTGTTTACAGGTTTTATGCAGGAACAAAGTGAAGACTTTTCTGCATAAGCTTTTTGGCAGAGGATTGTGGAATTTTTTTATGAATGATTAAACTGTGAGCATGATATTTATAGTCAATATTTTTACCACCAGAAATTTTTCTCTCTCTTTTTTAGTTTTCTATCCTAAGTTATTAGGAGTTTAAAGCACTAAATGGGGAGCTAGCAAGCAAAAAGGGGTGCTTACCTAGGATTATGCAATGGAAAACACCCTTCTTGCTTACTAGCACTTTAATTCTGCTTCAAAAGAGTATTGTTACAGATTATAATTTATTTTACAAAATGAAGTGTGCAGAAATTGATATAACTGACATAGTATAAGAAATTCAGTATTTTGTCTATAAGTAAATATAAATAATTTAAAAAATATATGAATAAATATTAAGGCGACAATGGACCATAAAATAATTCTGTATTTATTAGTAATCCACAGCAAAATTTTAGACAATGTGACAATGAAATTAAACAAGGAAAAATATTAGATGCACGTTAATATGAGTTTAATAAAGAAATTAAAATATGCTGATTAATGATACTATCTAATAACGTTTCAGTGCTCATCAATTTTTGTCCATAACTGATTATTTTTTTGCAGCTACAATTAAAGTTAAGCTTTCATCTTTACTTACAATCAGATCTATAGCAAAGAAAAATTATTTTCGTAAACATACATTATTTTCAGCAAAATTTCAAATAAAACATTGCAAAAAGTCTACAAAAATAATGTTACTAAAAAATTCAAAACTAGCACTAGGTTATCTTTCAACATTCATGAAAGAGCTTTTGTCGCATTTCTGCAAGACTCAAAAATTAATGCGCAAGAATTTTTTTTTTAATATTTTATTTTAAATTCAAGTAATTGTAGATTAATATTAGGAAAGGAGAAAAACCTTTTGGGGATACTCTTTGCTAATCTGAAGGTCCACTGTAGCCTTAAACTGTCAGAAACTTAAGTATTTACTATTTCTACTTTTACAAAATATTGCATTTTAAGATTCACCAAACAGATGCTTAATCTCTTGCTTTTATGTTACAAAATCGAATTTACGTTCACTGGTGTAAAATTCGCATATGGTTGATAAAATCTTACTAGAAGGATTAGCAGGTTGCTACAATTGCGGGTAATAACGTAAATTTCAAGCTTTCATGATAGCAACTTTTTTTATTTGGCATTAGATTTATTAATAATTACGTATAATATGAATAATGTGCATACTTTATTAACCTTTTTATTGGAAAATACAAAAATTATGTACACTATCGTACATATGGATAACCTAATTTATTAATTAAATTATTTATTTTTTTTTAATTATTGCAAAAAATAGCTCCAATTTTCCTCAAAATTTAATGATTAGGATTTTCTTATTTAATGACAAAGTGACTATCTATATAAATGAAACAGAGTGTAAACTGTCCGTTTGTCTGTCTATCTGTCTGTCTGTGTCTCGCGTAGCTCCGAAACGGGTGATCGTAGACCTACCAAATTTTGTACGGAAATTCTCCAAGACGGGTTTCGACACACCTCGAAGCGATTTTTTCGAAATTCGAATTAGAAAATGTTTTATTTTATGTTTTGTCCGATTTTTAGCGATTTTTCTTGTGTAATACATAATAACGCCGGTAATTGAGCTCGCAAAAAACGATATTTACATCATCGTATAGAGGAGAAAATTTTCTTTTAAAAACTATTTGTTCGGACTGTGTAACATAATTTGCAGATTTTTGGGAATTTTACAAATAAAATTAAATTTGACGCTGACTTTCGAAAAATATTTTTAAAACTGCTGCATCTTGAATTCTATCTGTCGTAACTTTTTTATATTTGGGCAAAAGACGGAGCACACAATTCGCCCACTTTTAAAAGAAGAACGGGGGGAAAATATAAATTAGGAGAATTTTTACGAATTTTTAAGTAAAGAAGGATTTTCATTTCAGTAGTACCTGCTTATGAGTTTCGGTTTGATATCTTGCGGTTTGGTTGTCATGGATACAGTAACAATGATTAAAATTGCCAGTTGAAAAAAATAAATAAAAACGGGTCCCGCGAGCAGACGATTTCTTTGCTTGGCTCGATTTCCTTTTATAAATACTGGATTTATTTGCGAGAAGAAAAATTAAACTGAGAAAAACAATTTTAAAGCCTTTATAAATAGCGCAGTCTTATCTCTTATCTCTTTTCTTTTTGTAAAGGGTTGCAAGAGAGGGTGACGTATTTTTAAAATTAAAAAAATGTCCATTTCATGTCGTGTCTGAGGTATTTAACGGTAAAACGTGAACCTATAAGACAGCATGTCTGAGGAAATAAGACATTTTGAAGGTGAGAAGTTCACTGCAAACGGTCCATTTTCACTTTTTTGATACCGAATGATGCTGACATAGTTTTTTTTTGTGTCATTATATTGAAATGATCTCAGGTTATTACATATATGACGCAAATTTTAAGTCAAGAGTGAAATAATTTTGCTTTTTCTAGATTCCACATCACTGGAATTAATTCGAATTACACATGTGAGGAAATTTTTCGTTTCCTACCGTGCGAAGAACGGGCACGCAGCTAGTCTATTATAAAAATGATAGAAAATTATTTAATTCGAATAGAAATTTTTTAATCGAGTCTGAAAGGATTAAAATAAGATTACATGAATCATTTGCATTTTTTAATGTTATTTTTATAATTTACTAGTGAGTAATTTGCTAGTGATTTTACTCTTTTCTTGTTCTCCTAAAGATGCGCATTTTGCACCACTTTAAATTAACAAGTTGGCTTCCGAAGAGTCGAGTGATATACAAAGAATGCATATTTCTTTATAATACATGTAAAGAAATGTCAGATTCCTTTCAACTAAACATTTAAAGTATAAAACTATCAGGCACACTAATAAAGCTTCGAATACTCATCTGATATTTGAATTTATTACTGTACGATTACAGCACTTCAGATATTTTTCTTTCTGTTATAGTAGTTGTGGCATAAGCACTTTAAGAGGTACCTTTGGAATCCTGTTTTTTTTTTTTCTTCCTTTTGAGAGATAGAAAGAAAGAGTACCGATACTTTTAAACGTTTTGAATACTCATGACACGAGAATGAACTCTCACTCAGCATAAACCGCAATCATTTCGGCAGCCAACATGTTCAGTATATATATATATTTTAATTTTAAGAAGTCTGATACTTTATTGAGACATAAAGAGAAAAATTCTCATTTTAATTCACAGTGCTAATGTCACATATTCCGTACTGTACCCCCAAAGAAATAAAGTGACATATTCGAACCTAATTGATGATCAGAATAAGATATTATACATAAAAATAAGATTTTTAATCATGATAGATAATATATGATGACGTATCCACATGAACTGTCTGAAAATTCAATATTTTTTTTTTTTACGCTGTAACAAAAGTAAACATTAAATCAAAACACATCTAAACATTCTATACATTGAAACAAAATAATGCTGCTTTAATTTAATTTTTTTTACGGGGGGGGGAGGGGGTAACTGTACACATTGAACTTCAAAAAGGTTTAAATACATGATTTCAAAGTAAATAAACCATGATTTTTTGTAATGAGAAAAGAATAATGCTTTTAATTGAGTAACTATGTTTTTATTCAGCGCGAACACATCTCAAAAACTATGTTAATGAATAATCATAATGTAAGATAAAACAGACTAATTTTACAAACAAAAGTTGTTAAAATATATTTTGCGCCTGTACACATTATATTAAGAATTTTTAATTTTTCTTTTTAATTTCCTTTTAAGGGAACTTTTCATATAGCAAGAACCTTACGGATAATTTTTTTTCCAAAACAACGGAGAGAGAAAAATGTCTATAGCAAATCAATTTTTGTAAAAAATTACAATCCTAAAATATAATCTTCTAAAAATCTAAAAGCTGAAATTAACAGAAATTAATTTTTTCAAATTAATTTTATAGTTTTTGTGCATTACATTTTTGAAAATAAAAAATCGAAGTCGTAAACAACGTCGTCAACTTCTTGAAGATTCAGTCGTTTAAATGACTCTTAGATTTAGAACTAAACTGAAAAATGGTAAACATAACTTATGATATTCCTAACTTTTAAACTACCAATTGCTTGCATCAGGATTAATTATAAACTGTTTTCAACAATATTTTAAACCAACGAATCCTTTCATTTTTCTTTATAAAATTGAGTGATCTTTTGGTGAAATTCAAATCATCATCGATCCGAATCCTTGGTCATGACATAATTTCTCATATACCAAACTTTTCGCATACAAAAGAACATTAAAATAACGCTTTTTAAAATTTCCAAATGGTAATTCTATATAAATTTGACTTTTCTCTAAATCATTCAATTGGGTTCGCAACTAGCTTCGATTCGTATTTTTATTTTTTAAATGCAAAAAAGGTAGACTAGCTTAGAAGTGGTCCCACAGACATTTGACCACGTTTTGGTGATATTCAGGAAGTCTGGGGGGAAAAAATGTCATAAAATGCATACAGACTGACAAGAACCTGTTACGAGCGTTATTTTAGTTTTAATTATTTCATATTGCTTTAAAGGGTTGCCACTTTCAACAGCAGTAGTAGTAGGTGAAAAACCGCTAAGATTGGCCCCTTTTGTATATATTGTCACCAAAAAATAAGTTTCCAAGACTGAATCCAGTTTGGCGATATCTTTTTATTGGCAATAAGTAGCCAAACCCTACCGTTTTTCAATGGAAATACTTTTTCGTCATGGTAAAATAATGTGAAGTCAGTTTTCTTTTTCTTGCACAGGTGAGCCATTTTGTTCACTTCGAATTTTTCTGTCGACATCATTTTGTCGACCCATTTTCGAGCAAATGTTTTTGTAACAAAATTTGTGGACATGAATTGCGTCGAAAGTTTTCGTTGCATTTTTAAATAGTGTTGCCAGTTATAATTATCATTGAATTGTATAACTAAACTTCCAGTTTGGTAATGTAGGAGGGTTTCGAGATACAAGGGACAATGGCACCTATGAATTTCTTAAGGGAAGTCTAAACTAAATGCTAAATTTTGTTCTGTAGAAATGGGATATTTTAAAAGAGAACAAATTTGTTTACAAAACCCATTTTTACATTCATTAGATCGGAAGAAACTGACATTCGTTTTTTTCTTTTTTTTGGCTATTATTTTGTAGTTTCGCTTTATGTATATCAAATTCGCATCTGTAAAGCGAAGTTTATGTCGCAAGTCAAAAAATTTAATACTTTTTCAGATTTCATTTCAATCATATGAATAAAATTCTTCCCTGTGAAGAACGGGTAAGCAGATATATAAATTTCGAATCTAAAGAAGTGTTTTATGGAACATTCAAGAAAAATGTAGCACACTTATGAATAATGATATACTTTTATATTTAATGGAACAAAGAAGAAAAATAGGAGTGACGCGTGGAATATGATACGCTTTTGATATACAGAACTTTAGCACGTATTTAAAATATGAAATTGTTTCAATTTTGTTTTTTGAAATATAGTTGTTATACATAAAATGCCTCATAAAGTTTCACAACTATACAGTTGTAAAAACATGACGCACGCACAGTGTCATTCTGACGGTGGACGTCCTGTATCGTGATTTGCGTCAATCTCTGAGAAGTGTAGACAGTTGGACAAATGACCGACCACAGTCATTTTAATGACGTCAAACTGTGACCTGGTGTCCGTTTCCAAGATTTGACCACCGTGGCAAAAACCTTACGAAAATGGGGAGATAAACGGCACATTTTCGTTTCAGCCACTCTGGAAAACAAGTTAAAACAGTTCGGATTTCCTATCAGGTAGAACAATTGATGAAAACCTAATAATAAATGGAAGAAAACAAGAATCCACCGTTTTCCACCCTCTGGAGTGAATTTAGCCATCACCAAACTGGCAAATGCGAAATGCAACTGAAGACACCGGTCCCGCCCATAAAGCCATGAAAGGAAACATGAATTTGCTCTCAACTTCAGACGCTAGAAGAACTATTTACCATTTATTAGTGCCCCGCAGTGGCCTAGTGACTAAACTCCGTTCGCGTAAGAACACGGAAAGTGAAGCAGCATCCGGCTTGGCCAGTGCTTGGGAGGATGAACTCCAGTCGTGGCTGGGCTGCTGTGGGACCATGTAGGCTAATGGGAGCTGGTGCACATCAAATCCGTCCTCCCTGTTCCAACGATATCTTCGGGGGGGATGCCGATTTCAGGTGCTAAATCCTTCATCTGGAATGGGGTCAAAGAGAGGGGACCTCGAGCAAAGTCGTGCTCACTCCCACTGTGGCTCGTTAAAATGGAAGCCGCCCCCTTCCGCCCATCGCCGGAGGGAGCTGCCACTGCTCCGAGGTTGCCAGAGGACATTAGAAACAACACCGTTTATTAGTTTGGCAATCAATGGTTCAGAATGTATTGCAATCTCTTTTTGGTGCCCGGAGCAGACATTCAATTTCGGGTCTCTGTTAACTGATTTTGGCGCCCTTCTCAAAATGGGGTTGGGTCAGTTTCGGTCATGCACACTCCATGTGCATGGTCAGTGGACGCACTGTAGCAGATAAGCGCTCAGTGCGAACATCACTCAACTTCTGCTATTAACCAGGAGCCTCTGATTGACAGTTTTTAATATTGTGCGATTGATTAAGTAATACATAAGGTAAACTGAGTAGTCAATGAACACTTAAGTACTCTTTAATTTTAATGATAATATGCAGTCCCAAAAAGGTGGTAACACGTTTTAATTCGTTCTCTATTAGGGGTCAGTTTGCAATGTCAATTGAAAACAAAAGTGTTCAACATAAGATGTGAAAGTAGGACTACGTTATGAAAAAGTTCCTCGCGTCTATTTTCAAAAGGCAACACTTCTTAAATTTGTATACGACCCCTGTACAAAACAAATATTCACAACTAGTAAAATAAGCCCCTTCACTAGTGAGGTGATCTTTCAAAAACGATTGTTGGGATTTAACGAAGTGTATTGGATGAGAGCAGTCAAATAGTTTCAGATTGCTTTTTACTCCTAACATTAATATTTGCACCAGAATAGCTGACCTAAACTTTAAAAGAATAATCTTCACTTTGTTTATAACTTTGTGGTATTTTGCTTCTTCAGCTGCTTAGCTTAAAAAATTGTGCTCGGAGTGAAATTCGAATATGTATCGTAATAGGAGGAAATGGTCTCAATTCATTAGACACTAGAGATCACTTACCGTCAATGGAATTTTACAGTATGTTCAGATTGCTTTTTACATATTGTACAAAGCAATCTCCTGGCAGAAAAATAATTCTTATTTGCATTGATGAAAAGTACACTCAATACATCTCCTCTTTGTCCATTTAAAATGAATAATGGTGCCCACTATGTCCGAGAGGATAAGACAGTGAGCTTGGTGGACGGCTGAAGAGTACGTCCCGTGTTCGAGCCTACCGCGCGGCTGTCGGTCTAGAGTTTTGGTCGGTTTTCTCCAGATATAACGTGAATACTCATTAGAACCCCTTAAAAAGTGTCCTCCACCCAAGGCATACCCTTTAGGCATACAGTTCTCATGTAGCTTCATTAAAAATAACTATTTTAGTAATATTTATTATTATAAAATATATACATAAAATGTTAAATATGTTCAGATCAATACTAATCAGAGAGCCGTTAGAACCCCTTAAATTCAGATGCCTCTCGTGTGGACTTGCCAAAACACAAATAATTAATTCCATTATATATTTTTAACATTATAGATACTGTAATATTAAAATAGCTTGGTGCCACTTTAGTTGGTAAATTCAACTGTCGAACGAAATCATTTCTGGCCTTCGTAGACTCAGAAAAATTAAATACATAAATCTGAAACCAACGGAAAATCAACTTGCACGCGTTTTAGAAGTACTGATTTTTAATGCAGTTCTAGCTTTTTTGTATTTTATTTTCTTCGAATGCTGTTTCAGCTTTCTAGCAGAGGCAGCGATGCCGAGATTGCGAGAAATTTTGGAACTGTTCAGAGAACTTTAGCCATAGATATCTATCTTTAAATACTAATTCACTTGTGACACCAAAATGACTTGATCTCACTCTTTTAACTATTGTTACACCATCGGATATTAGGAGAGGTAAAACTCACGAAAATCGATTAAGGTGGGTGATTCCACAATAACTCATGCTACATTTTTTTTTTAAATCGCATTTTTAAACATGGCGTAGTAATAAAAAATGCATTTTATTTTCTTTCAACAAAATTCATGCTGATTACGAATTATTTTCTTTTTTTTCAATAAATCATAAAAAAATCTTATAGCTAATTAATTTTTTGGAGTATTAATTATAATTGCTTGGTAACTCATGCTATCAAAAAAGACGTTGAAGTATGGACAGAAAAGTCAGAGTTCTGCTAAAATTCTACTTCTTAAGTGCTGTAATCTTGATGAGACTTTGTGTGGACCTTTCATCACAAAACATCATTTAGTTTTGTATGGGATATTTTAGAAAATTGGCTATTGAATTAAAATATGCTAAGTGTGTACTAACTCATGCTACACAACTGGGTAACTAATGCTACAACATAAGATGTCTGACTTTGAAGTGTTGCCATTCTGATAAAAATGAACTATTATGGAAAATAAACGGTTGCCAACACAGCTACAACAATTCGGAATAATTTCTCACGCAATTTATTTAAAAATAATTTTTTAATGGTTACGTCCATATGGAATTGCCCAGGTAACGGGAAGACTCTCAGATTTCTATAGTGCAGATTTTTTTTCTATATAGTCTATACGTAATCATGAAAATTCTCAAGCCGATCGCACCAACGGCGTGGATTTACGATGGTTTTTGAGCATGAAGTGTTCACTACTTTGGAAATGGCGACGAAAGTTTTGTTTTCGAGCGATTCAACTCGGAGACGGTTAGGCTTTATTTATAAGGTAAGTATTACTATTATTTTGTTATTTATATTGTTTTCCTGGGATATTTTGACACCAAGGATAATCAGGTCTCGGAAATAATACTAATTAAGCACAGTAACACTTTTCTAATTCATGCCATACGTAAGTTTTTGGCGCATTAGCACCCGGTCATTCCTGTCGCATTCTATACGATAGGATGATGAATGCAGTGATGAGTCATTTTCTGAGATCAGTGTTAAATAAAATATATCCGATATCTTTTTTTTTGAAAAATAGGAATACAGTAGTAAAAAATTGCCATGCATAATTTTAATCTGAAATGTATTTTATGTGGAAATCAAAATTATTCGTGTAATTACAGGAAAAAGCCTCATCAAAGGAGTAGAGGCTTTTTGCTAATGATTTAAGTAGGCTGACCATAAAACAAATGGACTACTTATGACGGTGAGCGGGGGGGGGGGAATTTTAAGCCCTTTGTTTTCTATGTTGCTGGAGCAACGGAGACTACTGTTCTTGTTAGTGATTACAGTTACCCCATTGCGTACCGTAAATAATGGATACAAAATGGGTAATAAGGCCATTATTATTGTATCTATTAAATGAAAATAGCCTCTGGTACTCAAGCACCAAGGTGAATATGACCAATCGTGAAGACTTGCGATTGGACTGATGGATTAGGAGTCAAGATTCTGTACTCCGTGTGCTTTGAGATTTCTAGCTGTTGCTTTGCTGGACTCGTTGGTCATTGGTAAATGTTTATTTATTTTTTTTTCAGGGCTCTTAAATTATTTTGCGCTCGAGTTTTTTAAAAATCTGACCTTCGGCAGCCTACGTAAAAACAAGACTTATGAAGTGGTGTTTTGTTAAATTAAAAATGTGCATTTAATTTCTATTTCTCTACCAAAAACATGTTTCTTGTGGAGTTTAATTCAACGAGCCATTTCACCTCTTACAAAAACTGATCTTTATGCACTCATTTTTCAACGAATAATTTCCAAAGTCTATAGAAAAGTAACATTTCCTTGTATCTTTCTTCCCGAAATCTGAAAAGTAGAAAAAAAAAAATTCGTTGAATCTGAAGAAATTTTTTTTCAACCGAGAGGAGAAAAAAATTAATTTTTATACCTCAAATAACGTCATTAATTTATTCCTCATTTCTCAACGAATCATTTCCGTACTCCTTGGAAACGTTACAATTCCTTTAATTTTCGAAAATTTCAAGAGGAATAAATTTCGTTGAATCTGAAGTTTTTCAGTTGACAGGAGAAAAAAAAAAAAATAAGGTTATTCGTCAAATAACGGAGATATAATCGGCTATAATCGGTCAAATAATCGGATATTTCTGCAGCACTGCTGACAGTCAAATTTCCGTGAATTGAAGAAATAATTTTTGAAAGTGTACGAAACTTCGCTGTTCTATTTTTTTCTTTATGGCAAAGGTTTTGGCATAATAAATTAAATCAGTTCATGCTCTACTTAATGCTGCAACACTTGATTTTGTGTATCCTGGAGTGCTAAGCACTCCAGCAAAAGGTCCTCCTTTCCTCGGCAAGCTCGAGTTATACTAGCCTGTCACAAAATAACCCTTCATGGTTCGATGCACTCCAACCCCTCGGAAATTCTGAAAACAATGTCCTAATTTGAGAAATGGTACAAATAGAGAGGAAGCAATGTATTGTGTTGGGTGGATACGTCTCTGTTACCCGAGAGTGTCGGATCCGTCAGAACAGGCTTTGAAATTCTCACTTCTTTTATACGCTATAGGAGTGGTAGCACCCAATGGAGGGTCGCGGTTATTTATCCGAAGAATTTGACTATCCGTCTGCGATAAATTTCCATCACCGATAAGCTCCGAATAACGTTGTGGTAGGGCCTCAGCTCTGGCTTCTACTTTTGACAAAAACGCTCTTAACAAATAGCATAGTAGAAGATTAATGGGACATAGAACTGTATGAGAAAACGCTACCCTCTCTTAAAAGTTTTTCTCTAAACAGAAGTCATTTTTAACCATCACAAAATTGAGTCGCCTGAGAAGTACAAAATCTCGAGCATTCGCCTTAACATGACGCAAGTCCGAGCAGCGAGCTCTGCAATGCTATATTAAGCGGCCACGTAGATTAACTTACCTCCTTCGAATGCGGGACCGCCTGCAGTCACGTGACACTCCTGCACCCTGGGCTCGGCAGAAGGACTGGATCCGGGTCTCGCAGCACCCCGCACGCTCCAGAACAGCAGTTCCATGTTGTGCGTTGCCATGTATTGTCTTCCTTTCGCCTTGCTGTTCCTTCGATCCTTTCATTCATTCATACGTCACACGCATTCATACTAATATGTACATAGATACATCTATACATTCATACATCACAAACATTCGTACAAATATATACACAGATACACCTGTACATTCATACGAGCACAATATCCATATGCATTGGCACATTGCAAGCATTTACACAAGCATAAATACACACACATGCATTTACATGTTACAAACACCCATGCAAGTATATATACACGCACCGGTTATCCATCTACATTTACACGTCACAGGACACATATACACGGATACTCATGCATTACAAACATTCATGCAAGCAAACACACACTCATACACCACATATGCTCACGCTTTAGATACAAACATTCCTACGCATACACCTCATACCTGTGAAAGTGCATATAATATGTACATTCACACATTCTTGTACACACTTAAACATACTCACTCCTTAGAACACGGAGGCATGCACTCCGTTCACAACCATTTACACGCACACACAATCAAACATACGTACAACAATGCATACATGCATGTATATATTCGAATGTACACTCAAACATACTTCACACGTACTCGTATTTCCATAAGTACGTAGGCACACGCAATGACACCTGTACACTGGATTAGCAAACATAGATATACATATAAAGCACAAACCTTAACATATTCCCATTCATGCATTTACACAAATAAAACTAAGTGCACACGAATAAGAAACAAATAAAGAAATGTATAAAAAAATATTTTTATAATTATTCAAAAACACCTGACCGATTAACTAGAATGACTTCCCCCATTCCTTAAAATTAAACTATTAGCTTCACTCTTAAGAAGTTTTGCCGCTCATCTACATTCGTACATTACAGGAATGATTATTCGTAATGTACATATAAGAAAAGCAATGAACATCACATATGGTAATATTAGCTGCCCTGTATCCGCCTTGTACATCAAAGCTAAAATACTGGGAAAATGACACGATTCAAAATATAGCTCATGTGCCTCTAGAATATTTCAAAATGTCCCATAGAATTTCTGATAGAACTTTCACTTACCAGCACATTTAGGCTAAGTATTCTACTTGATTGCCAGTGAACAATACCAAACACAGAACTATCTCGATACACCCACTCCCCTTCCAACTTAATTCATATGTTTACATTATTTAAAAATAAATCTTAAATTAATTCTTATTATTTCACAAATTATTTAAACTACTCATAAAAGTATAGCCCCCCCCCCCCAAAAAAATGTAGTCAGAAATGACCCATGTTTCCAACTGGGAACGAACACAGTTAAAGTTGTATACAATTTCTCTTCCCCATTTAAATAACTCATAACCTTTAACCAACACATTAGAAGACAAAATGTGCAAAAAAAAAACTAATTTGAAATAGGCCTGCATCCGAATTTGACCTGTAAAAGGTTAATGTATGTCAGTATGATCATTCGACATACCACTTCTGGAAATCCTATTTAGCTAGAATTCACCTAGAATGCATGTTTGGCAGTTCCTAGTGAAAGTTAACCCACACCATTGCTTTGCCATTTTCAAATTCCTTTTCTAGAAGCCTGACGGAATGATTGGACGAACCCTTAAAAAACAAAATTATCAATCATTTCATAACGTAATATCTATCGGTTCAGCTAAAATTGCTCCTCTTAATTTCACTTTTCAGAATGTGTATAATTGTCATTTCCCAACAAAAGGAACATCATTTAACTTTCATCAACTCGTAGTGGGTCCCAAATATATATATATTTTCCGCCTGAAAACGTGCTCCAACACAGCAAGCAAAGTTTTCATTTTTAACATTAAAAATATCTCGTTAACTAATTCCCCTTAGACATGAGATTTAAAAAAAAAATACTTTCACAGAGAAAGAGCTACATTTTTCTAATGGATAGGAAGAGGCACCGTATAAAAATTATTTTTGATATGCATAAAGCCCCTAGATTTAAACAAAGATAATAGCATTAACATCTATTTTTGAAACACGTGGTAAATATTTTTTCTTAAAAAGCTATTATGAGTGAACTCTACACTCATAATAGCTTTAGCAGGTTTCTACAGTAGAGACCTGCACGGGCTTGAAAACTGAGTCCCGGCCGACCCGAACCCGACGATTCTTAAACTCGACGCCCGGTTCGGGCCCGTAACACATTTGAAACACACATCACGTTCCGGCTCGTCCCGTACGGGCCCATAGTTTAGGAGTAAAAATTCGAAAACTCCAGGAATTTTAAAAATATATAAAGACGGCCCTGGGCAAAGATCCGATTTGCCCATGCGATAACAAGGCCCTGAACAAAATTGGCGCTCATACCCAGACTGTCTACGAGAAATCCCGAACCGCTGACACAAACGTAGTATACAAGCTTATATTTCGCCTAATATTGAATTGTATGGTATTGTCAGCAAAACCCCACCTCTATGATCGATTTCGAAGCCATACCACGAATGGAAGTGATTAAAAAAAATTGATCACAAGACTTGAAAAATTTCGACAGAGCAGAAAAGCCAAATATTATTTTTACTTTTATTTCGGGTAAATAAGAATTAAGAGATTTGGGTCCAGCGAAAAATATAAACTCAAAGCCAATCATAAATAATCATTTCCGTATACACCAAACGATGTAACGTGAAATAAATAAAACCACTTTCCAGTGTACCAATAAGCACACACATACAAAATATATATTTGAAAGTAACAGTTACGACGTATGCCATGACGAAATGCAACTGAAGAACTATGCACTTAACAGTATTTTATAGTAGCTGAAAAAGTTAAGAACATAAGCGTAAAGTTATGAGCTCAAGTCTCCGAGCTTCGAACTAGAAAACTAATCACTTAAAAATTTCATTCCAATCACTTTGAACAATGACTCGTACACCAATCAAGCGAATTAAACAGTCTTGCAAAGAAGGTTTGATACATTGCATTCTAAAAACCAAAATTACAATCAAAACCAAATTACAATCAGCTTCTCTATAAAATTATTTAGCATAAATAACAATAATGAACGCTTGAAATATATAACTTAAGAAAATCACACAGACGCAAAATGTAAAAACTTATTTACGAATACCTTTTAATAACCATATCATAAGAATAAAGATCTTATTTTTTCTTCAATAAAATAAAAAAGAAATGCTTTTATTCATTTTGTTTCTCTCAAGGGAAAAACATTTTCTGGAATTCTAAAGAAATTTAAAATATCGGACAAAATTTGTTTATTTTTAAAACTAAACAACTGCCGTATTTTAAATTGTATCTAAAATGCCAGTGTGACTCTGTGAAAGTTTTTTTTTTAATTGAATATAAAAGGAAATTGATTGTTTAGTATTACTATCAATAATTTAAAAACTTTTCTTCATTTTTTCTGTTGAGCATCAAGAGAATTTTATTTTTTTTTATGTTCAATCAAATTTTGATAAGTTTCATCCATTAAAATTAAATATCAAGTAGAAATGAAATATTAATTGAATGGATAATTAGTTTGAAACTATCACTAAACAAATCAAAGTATGCCTAATTAACATATTCAATTTTTTAAATTTCAAACAAAGTGAAAAAAATACATTTTACTCGTAATGCATTCCTATTAAGAGTTTTATTATTTGCTCATTGAAACATGAGTAAGTGAATTTGTATAACTAGTAATTTGACTTGAGAAATTAAATACTTCAAGATAAAAATTTACCTTCATATTCAACAATCTTCAGGATCGACAGTTTCACATCGTCACTTCCGGTAAAGGCTTCTGAAAGTAAAACAGACTACCCATGCATTGGATGTGCTATTTGCCATCCATCAAGAAAAATTGCCGATGTATCAAACCTTCCCTATACGAAGTGCCTGGCTGTGAACTCCGCAACTCCAAAAATTTATAAAACTTTACGCTTATGTTCTAAGCAAATTGTTGTACAAAAGAGAACTTACACAGGATTAGTAGTTTTCTCTATATGAACTTCGTTCCGACTTCCCTCCGATTAACTCTACCTCAGACTAGTTACAGTTTACCTAAAACTAATTTATTTTTCTATTAAGCTAGTTGGGGGTATTTCAACAAAAAGTAAAAATTTCTTTTTATCCAAGTTACGCAAAGAGAGAAAACTTATATCCCTTTATAGCGGCAGGGACATAAAAGTAACATAAACACCCCCTCCTACCTTTCAGACCACGTGACCTCCGGTAAACGGAGTGACGAGAGGGGATGGACTTACATGCCTCGTCTCGCTGTTCTTGCTGCAACCAAGATGACGACTTTTAGCAGACTGGCCCACATGACGCACGCTGGGACGGTAGCTGGCAAGCATGTAGTATGCCAGGATATCTATAGGATCCATATATATGTATAGGATGTTGGTACTAGTTGACTGTCTGATCTTGTATTAGATTCTCCTTTGGGAGGGGGGAAGAGTGCTGTTTACCTGCAATAATAACAAATTTAAACGACTACTTTAAAAGGAAATTCTTTGAATAAGAGAGAATTTAAATAAAGTTCCACAATCCGCAAAGGCAATCGAAATTGCAGTTTCTATGAGAGTTTCACACACACTCACACACAAAAAGAAACAAACTTTTGTTCATGCAGCATGTAAAAGCAACTCAATTTATACCCGATTTAAAAAATCCGACATCAATTAAGTAAAAATGACACTCTTTCTTGCTAAAATATTTATTTTGTGTTCTGAAAATATCAGTACTCAAATACACATATTATAAAGTAATGTATTTTGACGCTCCCATAGCACCCATGGCACCCGGGGCGGTCGCATCGTTCGCTCCACTCTAGGACCGGGTCTGCCCACCATGGATGAGTGGATAAGACACATGAACGTGGTAGATGGCTGAAGTGAAGATGCCGGCTTCGGCCCTCGATCTAACGGTCTGGTGTTCAGGGTGGTTTTCTCCAGATGTAAAATGAATACGCGTTGGAGCCCCTAAAATATCGTCCACCCAAGGTAACAACCCCCCACCCCCCCAGCAGATGCTCCCCGTGTAGGCTGGGCTGGCCATAACACACAACTGAAAGAGTAAATAAATTACATGAGCTGAGTAGTTCCAAACTATGGGTCGCAATCAGTCACTTTCTACAGCCGGACTGGAAATGTAGGTGAACAGCGAAGGATTTTTTTCAGTGTCGCACAAGCGTACAGCAACTAACCGCACAAATATTTGCGGAACTAGTCTGGCGGGATTAAGACCGCAATCCCCCGTGATTGAAACTGAGAAGTAAATTGTTTTTATTACAATTTCACGCCGTCTCCTCATCATCCATTAGATAAAGATTTTTGCTTAATAATCAGTGATCATGTCAGCTCATATCGATTGGCAGGGAGAAGCCGAAGCCATAGACACTCCCCCCCCCATTCCGTATTGTTATCATTTATGTACTGGTATAGTACAGAAGTGCTTCCACACTAAATATTGTATCTTTCTGGGCACGTTTGCTATTTGTGCGATTATGGCGACACTACGCTAGGACGATCTGCCAAGTATCGGGGTGGTAGGGAGATTTTCTAAGGGGTTCTAAGGCGTATTCACGTTACATCTAGAGAAAACCTACCAAAACGCCAGACCGTTAGATCGACAGCCGCGATTTGGGAGCAAACCCAGGACCTTCACACTTCGGCCGTCTACCTTTTTCAGTGACATAACCACTGTGCCATGGTGAGGGTCTTTCTGGGGCAGGAACCCTTGACATAACCCCCAGCCCAAACAATCATCTGGCCGCCTATGTCAGTGCTATCTTTAAAAGGTGCACTGCAGTTAACCATTCAGAAATGTATTGTTACTTCAGGATGTCATCCCCCCCCCAAAAAAAAAGCCTGTTGTCAAGTGTTTTTGTACTCTCTATCAAAATCAGACTGAGACTAGAAAGAGTAGTAACTAAGAAATAACTTTGACTATTATTGTGAATATCATGAATATAATTTTCATACTTATGTAATGTATTGCATTAATTATCAAATAGGATAAATTATTATTATTAAAGTTAAACTTGATATTTCTTAAAATATTATCAGGCTGTAACGAAAGTTTTCCGCCATATCTGCCTGAAAAACTAACTTCTAACTCCTTAGATAACTGTATTTGAACTTTCGGTATCAAATCTGCACAGTGTCACATTATACAACAATAGTACTTAAAGCTGTACTCATAATTTGTTGATATTCTAGAGCTGACTTTTTGCAACACAACTGAAAGTTAATGATGGTTCTAATCCTCTAGAGCTATAGTTCCATTTGAAGACACCTTGTCCTTAATGATAACTATATTTTTCAGAGATTTCACAACACAGTGTTATAAAGTAGGCCTCTTTCTTTCAAATGTCAAAAATAGTTCGACAAAATATGAGCAAATACGCCAATGCGAACTGTGTTCTGACGATGTTTGCGGTGGCGGGAAACTTTCGTTACAACCTCATACTTTTTCCTACTTCTTAATTGAAATTAATTTTTAGTTGAATGAATTGTCAATCTGGCGGGATCAGGGCCGTAGCCAAGGGTGTGAGATAGGAGGATCACAACCCCCCCCCCCCCCAAATGACGAATTTTTTGCCATCCAAAATGTATAGTCTTCACTCTCATCACACACACGTATACATATATATGTGAGTTGTAGTAGTCGTAATCCCCCCCCACATGAAAAATTTTTGCCTACGCCACTGCACGGGATAAACCAACCTCAATCCCGAAAAACGAAAAACAGCGCGGGATTTATTTCCCTACTGAAAACATTTGTTCGCACTGTATACTAAAAAGCGAATACAATTATTAATCACTAGTTCCAACAACAAAAAAATAAATTAAATAAAATGGAAAAACCTACAGATGGGAAAAGGCAAAGCAAACAACAGATGGAAAAGAAATAAACTCTTAACAGCAATTTTAAAGTAAGCTTGAAACTCCAATACGAGAACAGCCCAATAATGTGTATAACTCGGCTCGTACGCCGGCGTAGAAGAAAAAAATCAGGTTGGACTAATATAAAAACACTTTATACAAGCCATTTTGCGCATTGCTATTACAGGTACCTTTTTACTGCGCTGTCAGCACAAAGGCTGTTTTTGATAACAAATTCCAGGACACAATATTCATAATTAAATTAAGTGTTTATGTTAGTTTGACCTTAATAACTGGTTATTTATTAATACGTCCAAACTAAGGAGCGGAGTAGGCCCCAAAGAAAAGCCTAGAGTCTGCCCCCACCCTTCATTTAAACTTTTCATAGGAAAGCTAACAGCAGGGCCCTTGCTAAAGGGATGGAGGGTTAGGGAGAGCCCACCCCTCTAATATTCGCAAATTCTGTTAAACTTGGCAAAATTAGATTCCCAGTTTGCAAACTTGGTACAAAAAAAAATTTACGAAAGGTAAAATTTACTTTCCATTTCTGGTATGCTTTGCAAACTTACGAGAACCTCGTTGACAAAAGTAAGAAGTTGGTAAAAAAATGAATAAGTTGGTAAAAATCGACATTTTGACTTAGCAGTTTATCGGCATCTTCCCCCACCCCCCCACCCCGAAAATAAGTCTTCGCAATGGCCCTTGATAAGAGGCCTGGACCGGACTGTTACTAGTATTCATCTTGCTACAAAAGCTGGGCCTGGCAGGGGACCTTGCAAGTCTAACGCAAGTCCAAGCTCTTGAAATCTCCTCCAGTATCTTGCCGCCCAAGACATGCGTTGCACCGTTGCAAGACACATAAGACCTATAGTTACACAGCATTCTAAACATTTATCTTTAAAGCACGTTTATAATGCTTTTATTTTGAAAAAAAAAAACCGATAAGTTAACAGTTAGTTCTATTCAGCTCCGGTAAATTTCCTTATTGAACAAAAAAGTATTTCAGATTAAGTTTTACGGTAGTATAAAATATATAACGAATTTGAATTTAAAAGACACTCTAAAAAAGCCGCAAAATAAAAAAATCTGGCGTGACTCCACTCGACTTTCCCAACATTTGATATTTACCATGCGGTTAAATGAATTTGATTCAACTGAATCGCATCTAGTGTTCAGGCACTAGTGCACTTGAAATGATTTGAGTCGCAATGTATAAGAATACTTTTACTGTAGCCCTGTAAAAAAAAACTTTAGGGCATACACTCGCTAAAATTTATGCAGTATATGAGACAGTTACCTGTAATATGCGTACCTAATTGAATGTCAATTGAATGAACCTTTTCGACACTAGCTCACTATAAATGATTTCCGTCCTTAGGCCGTAATACGTAACATTAGGGAGTTTGTGCATACCGTTTCTTCCTACGCTAACGCTATCCGCTATACGGAGTATTTTGACCAACCACGTTTCAGATTTTATGCGTGCGCATGCGCTTTATTGTCCAATGTCATTTAACGTTAGCGTTACCGTGAGTGAAACCCGGCCTGCACAAACTCCCTAATTACTTTCTGTAAGTCACACTTTCATCCCTTGAGTCGTCGATAAAATGAGGAATAAGCTAGCTTAGGGTCAATCACTGGGGGCTCCGCGTCAGGCTGATCACCTGGCCGAGGCATATGCATCCGCACCCCAGAGCCCATGGTCGCGAAGTTGCGGTTGGGCAGTGCAGGTCTTGGCTCAGCAAAGGGCTGTTGCGCCAATGTTTGACTTGACTTTCTGTAAGCCTGTGGACTCACTATCAGCTCTACGCTTACCAAAATCTATGCAGGTCATGATACAGTGACCTATAATACACATTCCCGATTTGAACTCAAGCGTATGTACCCTACAGGTACTAGCAAACTTTCAGGAATTTTCATAGGTCATAATGTAAAAGACCATTTGTTGCTCTGTCAAAAGCCATACGTCCTATACACAGCAAAATCTATGTGACGGTGACCTATAATATACATACCCAATTTGAACTTCTTCGAATGTGCCCTTTAGACACTAGCTCATTCTAAATGATTTACGTCCACAGGCTGTAATGTATAAGAATTATTTTTTGTAATCCCGTGAACAATCTATCAACTCTACACACACCAAAATCTATGCAGATCATGTGACATTGACCTTTTATATACAGTCCCATTTTTTACTCAATCGAATGCAGCGTTGACACCAGCGTTTCCCAACGAGTGGGGCGCACCCCCTAGAGGAGGGGGCGCAGAGCGTTTGCAGGGGGGGGCTAGAAACACCACAGAGCGAAAAGTGATGCATGTTTTTAAAAAACCGGTCTTTCGACGGTGGTGTATAACATACATATCAAATAGGAGCTCAATCGTATACACTGTTTAGGAACTATCCTGTTCACTCCCAAACACACATACGCATACATCTCTTAAAAATAGCATAAATTAATTCAGAAGATCACAAAACGTGTCAGTACACCAAAATCTGAAAGTCAATTTTTTTCGTGATTACAGTACGTTCCTTCCATGGTACATGTTCAGAAAGTAAAAAACAACTGACAAGCTAATGCCATATCGTCAAATAAAGCATTCTCTTTTACATACACTAAATTTAACTGATGTTATAAACCGCATATTTTACAATATATATACTCTTATCAATTAGTTACATATCTTACGCTAATAAAAATGTTGTAGATGAAAATTCCTTGTAATAGTGTTGTTTAACTATAATAATTGATTGTAATAACTAATAGCATCGTAAAGCTATATACGAATAAATACTACATACAATTGAGTGCCACTCAAAATATAAACAATGGAATGAAAAAAAACACAGATCATACTATTAAACATGAACCAATAAAAACGATAATTGCTAAACATTAATTATAAAATTTACGTTAGATGAATTATCCGAAAATATATTGCCTTTCACCACCCACATCTCCAGGAATTCGATAACTTCTTTATTTATTTATTTACTAGCACAGCTTGTGAAATAGAAGAATGGAAAAAGATCGCTAAAACATACAGAGTAAAAATCTTACTTCTCAATCTCATAACTCGGTCAAGCAGGAACCAAAACTATGATAATACAGTAAATTTTCTTAGCTACATCAAGGCTTGGTTATCCACGCTATGCATTGTGCGACAGGCTTATTACTAAAATAAATAGCTTCCTAAACAACACTCAAAGGATGAATCTGATTGGTTCAGAAGAAGACTACGTCAGAACGACATGCCATTCACAAGTTGCTGAATTTGCATAACTGCTGGAGTTGACATCCAAAAGTTTTATCCCAGCGCGTGCAGTAATAAATTTAGAATTTGCGTTTAAATAAAGTTACTGCCCATAAAATAAATTATTGTGATTGGTCTAGCATTGGAAGAGTAAAAAAGTGACGTCGTTTGCCCAAAACCATACGTTACCACTGTAAATTTTCGAAAGGAAGCTATGACCCGAAGGTGATGGGTTAGGGTTTTGACGTCACTAGGGCATGATTTTTTTTATCTGCAAAGAGATTAATTTCTCAGTGTTCAGTAAAATCCGTCATTCCCATGCTAAAATAAGTAAGTCAATTGAAATATTTTGAAGCATGCTTATTTACACAATTTCGTCTATTCCACTGTGGACGAATTTAACAATTCAGAATCCGGGAATTTGAGAACTCAGCCAATATTGGCTGCATTCGTAAACGCCAAACGAGTTACACTCGTGCAATGAGTTTCCATCTAAGGCGTTTGTAAAGGAAACTTACTGCATACAGTTTTTAAACTAGAGCGTTCGTATACAAATCTGAGTGCGATTAGTTTCAAACGAAATAAACTGATCTCTGCTAAGGTTTCGTCAGTATACACTTGCTAAACGTTGTTGTTGTTTTCAAATGGCGTCCGTTGTTATGGAAAAGTATGTTGTTGTGAAAAGTATTTTACGTTTTCATTATAATGAAAACGGAGATCTCATAATAAATCTATTCCGAAAAACACTAGAGGAAATATATTTAAACTCTTCACTCTCTTTTATAATAGGATAAATTTCTAAAAAGTGCACAAAGGAAAGAAAAATACACTTTTAGTTTCCAGAAAAAACAAGATGTTACTGTAATAGATAATAAATGTTACAGTAAACTAAAAAGGCTTCTATCGCTGAGGCTTATCTTATCCAGTCATAAATTCGGGCGCAGGCAGCTGCTAAAGTAAAAGGACGTGATTTATTTTAAGTATTTCGAAACGAGTTAGAAATATCCTTTTGCAGAGAAAATACTCGTATTGAGATTTTTACACTTGATTGTTGTACTGAAGGATATTTATCTTTTCTGTTAGCAATTAGCAGTATATATTGAAGCAGTATATATATCAACAGTATGAATTACCAAATACTGTCTACCACAGTTGTTTTTGTATAAAGGATGTTCCAAAACTATTGATTCAAAATTTCAGGGGATGTTGGGCACATAATAATGAATCAAAGTCACATAGCAATGTGTGGTCAAAAACGCTGTCTTCATGTAGCTGTTAATAATCACTTTGCAACGGGTGCTGAAACAACAGTGACCTTTTCGACAACTGTTTTTCAAAAACGCATTATTCTCTGAAAACATGTGACTAAAATACTTAGTTTAAAAATATTTCATTTCTTGGATGAGATTTTTGGAGACAAGCCCGTTGTACACGAAACTTGCTTAAGAAATTAGACAGACACTTCAACGCTTTTCATAAAGTCATTATTACCAGGTAATTGAAAACGCCGTTTTTAACCCCAAATTGCTTTGTGATTCCGATCATTGCTTTGTGATTCCTTGTTATGTGGCCTATCTCCCCTAAAAGTTTGTATACGGAGTTTAGAATTACCTTGTATAAGCACTTAGAAAAAAATACTTTCCGTATATATTATACACCCTCCGAAAAAAGTATTCGAGCAATAGATAAATTTCCTATTTTAGATTTGCGAATAATAATTGAGTTTTTGAAAAACGCACAACTTGACAGAAATATGGAAATTCATATTTATACATAGCCTAATTCATATTCCATGATAAATAATTTTGAATAACGAAACCAACGTAGGAAATTTATCTCTTGCTCGAATACTTTTTTTGGAGGGTGTACATAATTCATTGACTCATACTGAAAATGTACGAAAAACCCGTTCAGTAAGATCATTTGACTGAATTTTTATCAACGTAATATTAGACCTTTTGCGGTTGTATGTCTACTCTCAGCCACCAAAGCTGTTTGCTGTTTCGGTCGTACGCCTGCTCTCAGCCACTACAGAGCATATTGACGAACGTAGCCTCTCTGTGACAGGTCCCCTTTCTGCGTGACAGCTTTGGGATCTAGTGAAGATAAAACCCGATTATCAACATTCAAAAAAAAGTATGCGATTTAAGTTTTTGGATGATTGTAATAGATTGAATGGTTAAGTAAACCATCGACTTGGTTTTCCGGCTCTTTTGAAATAACTTACGAAGGCCTCATTCGTAAACGACAAACCTGTTACACTCCTTAAACGAGTTTCCATCTAAGTTGTTCGCAAACGAAACTGAGTGCATTCAGTTTATAAACTGGAGCGTTCGTATACAAAACTGAGTGCGGTTAGTTTCAAACTAAATAAACCGAGTACGGATCAGGCCATCAGCTGTTCGAGAGTACACACTTGCTGAACGTTGTTGTTGTTATGAAATGGCGACCGTTTTTATGGAAAAGTATGCTTTTATGAAAAATATTTTACGCTTTCTGAAGCTGCAAATATTATTTTTTCGAGGAGGAAATTCATGTGAACGTTAGAAAATACTACGAAGGTACATAATTTTTCAAAGGTATACATTTTCTTGTATTTTTCATTTTAGAAAATCCAAAAATGCATGTTTTAGTGTTGAGATTGAAGTTGATTTAATATATTATTAGCAAAATTTGAACTTGCTAAATACTTTTAAAAAAATGAAGTTTAAGTTGAAATTTCTAAATTTTGATTTGTGCACTTCAATTATGGCCACTCTTTCTTTTAGAAGTCCTGTTGATTTTATATTGAGTATGTACTAAAAACTCTCCTCAGCAAAATTAATGCATTCGCGAATTGTAAACAAACACGTCTCCTAGGCGACGAAACTAAATAAACTGAAGTTGTTCGTAAAGTCAAAGGAAACTGATAACCACTGACAGCATTTAAAACTGATAACCACTGACAGCATTTAAAACTGATAACCACTGACCACTGACAGACTTTCTTACGAAAACTTGTGCAACGAGTTTGTCGTTTACGAATGCAGCCATTGTAACAAGCTGAAGAGTAAGCGTTCTGGTAGCGATGACAAATTCCAATGGGAAAAGAATTTTTCTTATCATGGCTTTTGCGGAATCTTATTGGATTCCGACTGGATGAGAATATCGCCCCACTCCCTGCGTGGTCAAGGGCCCGTACCGACATTCATCACCGGGCCAAGACTGGGATTTTACAGCACCCTCAATTTAACCCTTAGATGGCCTAAGATTCAAATTTGATAACGGACTTTTTTAAAAACGCATTCACTGTCGGACAGGAGTACAATCCAAATTTCTTATGTCAATTGCACAAATAGGGCGCGTTCGAGAATTCATCGGTGATGCACCGGTAACACCGGTGCACGACCCAGAGCGTTCGAAAAGGCGGAGTGTTGGGCGGAGCTCTGGAAGTAACTGCGTTCGAAAACGTTTCGGTCATGTATCGGTTGTCTGCTCAGCGTGACCAGAGCGCAACCAGAATAACCCTGCTACTGGAGTCGGTTATTCCGGTTATTAGCGTAGTGTTGCCAATGTTTATTTTTGTTTTCTTGGCTTGGAATCGGATGTGGTGAGGATGACCGAAACGACAATCGTGACGTCATTTAACCGAAGAATGACCGCAACCGGTAGCACCGGTGCATAACCGACCGGTGAATTCTCGAACGGGCCCGGTGAATTCTCGAATGGGCACACCCACGGAGGGAGCTATGGAGGTTAAAGCCCACCCCCCAATAAACCTGGAGAGTTAGATGCGAATATCTTTAAAAATTGAAAATTGTCACTCAGTTAAAATGTCACTCTGAAAAATGTCACTCAGTAAATGATTTAAAATATTTTATTTTACAAAATTGTCTTCAAATTATTTCAGTCTTTATTTATGGGGGGAAATCTTAGCTTTTAATAAATACTTGTATAAAATAAAGTTAAATTTATGTACAATATCACTGAAAGAATTGGATAATTATTTATGACTCTATAACGAGTTACGTTTTTAGTGGGCTTGTGTTCCATGGGCAAAAAGTAATGAATATTTTGACGTTATAAGAGAGTGGATTTCACGTATAACATACAGTTTTTAATAATAAATGATTTTGTCATGAAGAATTAAAATTTCACAGAATTCTTTCAAACTGAATGCTTCTCGAAAAATTAATAAGTTATGCACAAAACTGACGTAGGAAATGTAGCTTAAACTCGGAGCTATTGCGTGATTTTCAGCGAACGTGTTTAAAATTCACGCTTTTAAGGATTAAGTAAAGGGCCGGGCAGGCATTTGATCTTTTATTCTTGGCGATCGAACCAGGCGTACATTGTTGTTTATTAATTTGTAAGTCCACTTTATAATGTCATAAAAATGTAACAGTAGTCACTCGTGTAATTAAACTCTAAATGTATTCGTTTGGCCAAGCAGTTTTTTTTTTTCTGCGTGAAAAAAAAAATCTTGGTAATACGTTTTATGTTATTCCATAGAGATTTATGTGCTCCACAAAATAGTGTGTTTACAGGGATCGATGCAGACGAAGTTTGGGTCCGTTTTACGGCCCTTCACACAATTAAAATCGATTAAAACGGCCCCTTCACAGATATATAATCAACTAGCCGCCTCCGGCGACCAGTTGGTTCGCCATTTAAGTAAATCTTGATTGGGGAAAATCTTGTTCCTCACCTGCTTCCTTGGTACTGAAATCTCTCAGATTCTGAATGGAATTTAAAATTAAGATGGGTACAAATAGGAACGGCCCTAGATTAAGTGGCGCCCCTTGCTAATTCGAAAAAGACATCCCTTTTATGCTCTAGTTAGTTTTTGAGTTCGAATGACGGCCCTTCGTAGCCGGCACCCCGATGCAATGCTTACCGTGTCGGGCACCCCTGGTTGCAAAAATAAGATGCTTAAATGATAAAAACCTACAAAAAGGAACAAATTATTTTCGTCCTATATTAATTCTGAAGAGCTTCTGGATATATTTGCCTTTATCAAAAGTGGAAAGGAAAAAAAAAAAAAAACTAAAAATCTGAAACACTTTCAGATTTTAAATACACACTAAAGTGCTATTTATTAAAAGCGTATTATAATCCATGGGTCTTCCCTATTTTCTTTCCTTATTCCATTAAGTTGGAAAGTATATCATTATTGATGAGTGTGATTAAACACAATTAAAATTGATATTTCTAACAATTTTCTTTCTCGATGTAATACATTAGAAATAGATGAGAAAAAGCTGTGTAGAAAATGCACAATTGGAACTGAAATAATGTTTAAAAACTCATTCAGGTGTATTCATAATTCAAGTAGCAAAAGCAGACGATAAATAGCGCTTGGCGCTAGAATCACATCTTCTCAAAATCGCACATCAACCTTTTTTTTTTTTCGCCAAATTAAAAAGTTGCACATTTATTTTCGGAAAATTTCCAAATTCTATTTTTCTTTTGAGTATAAAACAGTTCATTCCTGCTCTGATTTCACATGCACTCGGTAATTTAATTTAAAAATAACCTTACAAATAATCCAAACAAAAAAAAATTGTTATTCTTTTATTTTTGTTTCAAGAGTCTGAATAATTTAATAAACTCGCCAAAAATGGCAACCTAGATATGATCAAACCTCGCTCTTTCCACTGCGGGGTTACAATTGCGAAATGGTGAGAACAAAAATGATCATTTTGCGACACGTTTTTTATCGATATCTCCTAAAATAATTCGAATTTCGAAAAAATCGCTTCGATGTGTGTCAGGACACGTCTTGGAGAATTACCGTACAAAATTTGGTAGGTCTACGATCACCCGTTTCGGAGCTACGCTCGACACAGACAAACTAACGGACAGTGTACAGATTGTTTTATTTATATAGATTAAACCATCCCTTCAATGGCATTTTATCATATATTTTAATGCTTCACAATGGCAATGTGGTTATGTCACTGAAAATGGTAGACGGCCGAAGTGTGAAGTGTTCTGGTTTGGGTCCCTTCGCGCGGCTGTCGACCCTAACCGTTCGGAGTTTTCCGTGGTTTTCTCCAAAACTAGCGTAAATATGGGTTAAGCTCCCTTAGAAAGACCCCTGCGGAGGTCATCCCCCTTGTGTTGTCTTTCTGACGTGGATTTATAAGCGGAATGTAGGCGAAGCACACAAATCCGAAATACATGTTACACAAACAAATCATATACTTTCATTTGTTTAGTACTTCGGAACAATCGAGACGACAGCCCCCAGATATAAAAATTTACAGAAATAGATGTTGAAATCCACAAAAATATACAGTTTTCACAACAATGGGACAATAGAAAAAATTCCTGGATCGACCCCCTTGGTTTATATCTTCTTGTCCTGCTATACGTTCTGCTCTTTACACGCTTAAATCTATTGATTAAAATTAACACTCCTTTATTGATTAAATTTCTTATCGGCTGATTTAAATCCTTTTACGCTAAAAATTTCCGAAAAATACTCTTTAAAGACAATAATTTGTAAACTCCTCAATGCTCTCAATTCGCTAGATACTATTGTATTTAGCTCTATTATCACTTAAATCTTGCCTATTTGAGAATTCTGTCTTTTCTCCCCACGAAAAGAAATGCCTACTACCATACCCTATTACTATCACGGGACCAACGCTCTTCAACAGATAACGGTTCATAGTCACAACGTGGGCACCGAGGCTTACGGTGGCCATCGAAGGACAAGCATGTCGTTATCAAAATATGAATTAAAAGAATTTCAAAAGAGGATACTGGATGTACTTTACCTAATGCTAAGTCCTTTTGCTGTGGGTGTTTACTTCTCGGTGTATTCGCTGGTGATAATTTTATTTTATATCCGAATACCAAATGCATCTTTTTCATATTCAGAGTTGTGAAATAAATTCAACCTAAATATGGAGAGGGTGCTTTCGGTAAAAATTTTGTTTTAATGGACATGGTTTCTTACGATTGGATTATAAAAATATCGTAGCTGTTGTAAAACAAATGAAGTTATGATATCTTAATTCAAGTGAGTAAGTACTATTTTACTTTTTTCATGTAAATTAATTTGGTTGCTGCTTTAATTAAATCTCACAGCTTGTTTAACCACGATCGCAGCTCTGTATTCTGACTGTACTCTGAATTCAATTTATGACTAGAGACTATAGTGAAATTATATTCTATTTATTAAAAAAAATACTTTTTGAATAGTGTATTAAGATAGATGTAATGTATTTGCCTTTGTATTGACGCTATAGAAACGCTATTTCCGCCTGCCCTTTTGAAGCTTTTGTTTTTGAAGTTCTGTATGTAAATTATTCATCGCTGAGTCTTGAGGGACAGTGTAAGATTTCCCTCGTATTTTTCCACTGAATTTTTGCTTGTTCAAGGGTTTCATTTAGTGTGAGAAAGACATCATTTGTAACAGCTTCTGTACTAAGCGGACTGTTATTATCACGTTACGAGCTGTTTGTGCTTGTGAATTTTGTACAGCTGACTGTTCGGCTGTACAAAAGTCGGTGAAGTTCTAGAAGCAATAAAGTTTGTGTTTCATCCTGTGAAGTGGACTTTTTACTGGAACTTTCTACATCTACTGGAGTATTATTATTTAATGCAGTAGTATTATTATAATGCACCAGTATTATTATTTAATGCAGCAATGATTCCAAAGAAACAAAATAATTTTACTGTATTCCAATCTCCTTTTGAGAGATGTCCGTCATTTGAAAATAAATGTTAACTCAGTAAACAAGCATGTTACAAAATTTACAAAAGCGGTGCATCTTCATAGTATATAAAACGTAAGCTTTCCCGCATCGCTTAAAAGACAGAGTAAAACGCAAACATAAACAAATCTGTTATTCATTTTTCGTGGAATCATTTTTTGTGTTTAAGTGAAGGAAAATATTGTTGCAGAAGAAAAAGCTGTATTTTTTAAGGATCAAACACTCACTTTGTAAATTTCTTTAACACTTTGGTTTTATCAAAGATTTATTCATTTTCTAAATCATTAAAAGGGTTGCAGGTAAATTTTTCTTTACTGATTTATGTTTTATTCATGATATTCTAAATATTAATCGAAATGCTCTAACTGCATTAAAACCTCTATTTATTCATTTTTGGGGAAAAGGTGTTTAATTTATTTCTGCAAAAAGCGATATAAAAGGAGTTTTTGAAGTAATACGTTTCCGGAATTTGACTTTAATTGAATTCTATGAATTTTAATAAAACACAGATCTTATTTAATGCTAAGTTATAATCTTTAATATACTGTGTGTTGAAGAATAAACCATTCAGCTATTGAAAAGTATTTCTTATACTTTTTATAGATTATTGCATTATGTCCTATTTGTAAGAAATTATGCTGCATGATACTAATTCTGAAAATATGTAGTTTAAAATTTAGGATTTTTCTTAAAGAAATTTTTTCGACCTCAAACATCAAATTAGAGTTTATTTATTATACAGGGTGTCTGAAAACTGTTATAAAGCGCTTTAAATCTTTATTTATTTGAGAAAAGTGGGCAGTGTAAATTGGAAAATTGTTCACAATAATGTCGGAAATAAGGCTCCGTTAAGAAAAATTTCCTCTCGTTAATTTTGAAGATGTTTAAATTTTTTAGTTTGTAAAAGACCCTCGTAGAAAACGATTTGCAATTAGTGAAATGTGTCCCATATACTTAAGAGGTGACATACATACTTTGATAATTATACCTTAAAAAATGTCAGATATGAAGATAATATAACTCTTAATTTAACCACCTTTCCATGGCTCTAGAAGTCAAATAATTAAGTGAAATGATTGCATTTCACGGATCGTGCAGAAATTACGAAAGAAAATATTTCTTTCCGCGCGACTAATAAAGCTCGCATACAAAAACATGTATAGTTCCCGAGCACCTTTAAAGATATCTCTACGACGTTGTATGCTGAAAGGCTCAAATATGGTATATCACCTCGTGAGTATATGAGGCACATTTTACTAATTGGGAATGTTTGTGTATGGGGAGTATCATGCATATTTCAAAAGTGCAACATTTTGTAATTGAACGAGAGGACGTTTTTCTTAACGGAGTCTTATTTCCGACCTTTTATTTGAAGATTTTCAATTTACACTGCCCACGTATCTCTAATCGATAAAGAATTAAAGCCCGTTACCACCTTTTTGGGACACCTTGCATATTTCAACATATTCTTTGAAACTGCATTTTAAGTTACTTTTTATTGATATATTTGAGTTTTTTTCCTATCTAACACTTCCTGATTGATATTACTGATACGACTTACACAGATAATCTATGTTCATCAGATTTACAGAGTAGGGTGCATCGACACTTCCGTTTTTTTAAAAATCGAATTCGCTTATAATGGGAAAAGCGGTGTATTGGTATCAAATATTTGTTAAAAAATATGCCTTAAAATGTATTTTGGTGTATGTACACTTCGTGTATTGGGTCACAAAGGGTTTGAGCCAAAGAGTGAACTCGGAAATTACAATATTAAGATATCATGAAAACGCTTTTATTTGACATGCTGAATATCCGTTTCGCTGCTAGACTTTGAGGGAACTCGCTCTGTGTGTGTAATGTTTGCTAAATACGGTCATTAGAAATTTGAAAACACAACTTTTTAGGCAGTATGCTGGATTGAAAAGTTTAATAAGGATGTACATTTTGTTTTGCAGTCTGAATAGGAAACAAAATATCGTACTTGCTGTGAAAACCAATTCTATTCACCAGCAATGCACTCCAAAAAAAGGTATGTATAGGATTTCCTATTGTGTTAACAAAGGTTTCTCTGTTGTAGTTAGCATTTTTAGATATATAGAATTATACTAAGGAATCATAAAATAAGATTCGCGCATCAGTTGAGTTTACTGCTCACAGAAAACATGCATAGTTACCCAGTTCTTTCCGAAACCTTGTTTTAAAATGTGAGGGAAGGGGATTTTTTCTCCTTACGGAGATGACTTCTAGTTGCCAACAAACTGTGCATTTCTATGTCACCGCTGGTAGCTTAACTAATCTTCCATTTAGCTCAGATGAATGGCGTTCCTTTTAAAAATCACAAAAGGGGTGGTAAACATGCTTTGTCTGAAGTACGCATTAAGACCATGGGGTGTTCTGAATTACATTAGGGTTTCAACCAACATCCATACTACAAATCCTCAGTTCTCTATATACATTGACATCGTATTAGTGAGATCGTAGTAGTCGGGTTTACTAGTCTTCTCTAGACTACTAAACCCGAACGCTTAGCATGTTATGCAATTGATAGCTTGACCCTGTAAAATACTTGGGTACTTATTCAGATAGCTTTAGTAGGTACTAAACCTATCGTTCAGTTACTAACTTAGTATGCGGGTGGGGATACTAAATGTGAGTAAATAGGAATTCAGATACATTTAGCACTAAATCCCGTAACCAACGCAACGGGAAGTGAGGGAAAATGGAGGGATAAATTAACAGTGATGCTAGTAGACCAATCAGAGCGTTTGTTTTTGTTTGTGTTGTCAATGCTGCTGTGAACGAGCGATGCGTTATCATCTCTCATTGGGTATCGGGCATGCTGTTGCTCCCTGCCAGCGCTGGAAGTATCGGATTTCTGATGGAGATCTGGTGATGTTGATCGACGATGACCCAGGCAGTAGCGGATTGTTGAGGAGTCCTGCTGATGCTGACCGCCCAATGTTAGAGGTTTCCGAAAGCAATTCCAATTGAGTATTTGCCGCCATCTACTTCTATAGGCTACGACTAAAGCTGGATTCGTACTTGGCCGTTCTGTGGAACTCAGACTCAGTTCTGTCCCACCGTTCTTTTTTTCATTTTGAGACGTTGGTTGTCCGCGTGCGCGCTTGCGGAGCCGCAGTAAACGCACCAATGAAATTGTGCCATCGAAGTGTGACGTCAAAATAGGGCTCTGGAAACACCGTCTTCTAATTGGCTCTAGCTTCGTGGCGGCTGCCAAATATTTGTTCTTGCCAGATATTCCGGAAACCCTTTGCGATCTCCGTGCGGGATCCCGATTTGCTTCCCTGAGTGACGTCATCGTGACATCTTAACGGCACGGAACGGCCAGTATGAATACAGCTTAAGATCCGTAGGTTCGCCTTATTTTAACTCCGTCGGGAGACAGCGGATGAGTCAACGTGGAAATCTTTGCAGGCCTGGCTGATAGAAACAGTAGACTATTATCGTACTTTTCCAGTCCAGAAGTTCAATGTTTGCTATTGGACTGTTCCGTATTAAATTTAGTAGCTGAATTCACTGGTAAAAGATTTATTCAGACATTAGAATTCCCTTATTTAAGAACAGAACACGCACATAAAAATTGCCCATTTAAGTTCGAGCAATCGCCTTCAACATTTTTGTTAACACAACATACAGTTAAAAGTATATTATTTGAAAATAAATAGTGAATACATCTCCGTTATTTTATACAAATATAAGAATACTAGCTGAAGTACCCGTCCTCGACGGGTTAGTGAATGCAAATTTCCAAAAAGCAAGAACTTTCGTCAGCATTGTAGGAGTACACAGAATGGATGTAGTATGTTGCCAAAGTAAAGAAAGCGAAGTTATAATTTTTAGGTATTGTTAAAATATTACAGGTTAGAGAGTCACTAAGTAATATCATTTCATTCGCTTTAGTCATAATTATGTGATGCGCGAACTAATATTTACGCATATTGAAATAATTTTCGCAAAATCTCAAAATTTAATCAACATTTTTGAAAAATTGGAAGCCTAGAATTTAAGTTGAGTGACAACCTATCATGTCACCCAAATTCGTTTCATTCCCTGCAGTCTTTTTTTCGTGATGCTGGAACAAATTTTCAGCATTTTAAAACGATTTTCGCAAAATCTCAAAATGTAATCAAAATATTTTAAAAATTCAACGCCTATAAATTAAGATTAGCAACTACCTATCATATCACTAAATTTCGTATCATTCGTATTAGTCGTTATTACGTGATGTTTGAAGAAATATAAACGTATTTTGAGAGAATTTTCACAAAATCTCAAAATCTAATAAAAATGTTTTAAAAATTGGACTCCTATAGTTTATGTTCAGCAGCCATCTATCGTGTGATCAAATTTCATATCATTCGCTTTAGTCGTTATTACGTAATGCGGGAAATAAGATTCACTCAGTTTTAAACGATTTTTACAAAATCTCGAAATCTGATCGATTTTTTTTAATTAGATGCTTATAGTTTAATGTGAGTGACCACCTATCATTTCACCAAATATCATTTTTTCACCTTTGCAGTTATTACGTGATGTGCGAACACAAATTTACGCAGTTTGAAATGATTTTCGCAAAATTTCAAAATCTAATCAAGATTTTTTTTTCAATTCGACGCCTATGTTTTAAGTTGAGTGACCACCTATCATGACACCCAATTTCATATCATTCGCTGCAGTCGTTTTTGCGTGATGCTTGAACACAAATTTACGCAGTTTGAAACGATTTTCGCAAAATCTGAAAATCTAATCAAGATTTTTTTTAAATTCGACGCCTATGTTTTAAGTTGAGTGACCACCTATCATGACACCCAAATTTCATATCATTCGCTTCAGTCGTTTTTACGTGATGCTTAAACAAAAAAAGCGTCACGGACAGAATGACAGAACGACAGAAGGACAGAACGACAGAATGACAGAATGTCAGACAGACAAACTTTTTCTTGAGGGTCGCATCGGATTGCCGGTTGCTTGAAACGGATAGAAATCGCAAAATTTTTGAATTCCAAGAAATTTACAGACAAAAGTCTAATTTTATTTATATAGATTTCATTATTCCCTGTTAGAAATTCCTGGAAGCACTGAAATGAGACGTCGATGATTAAAATATTTGTCCTTATCCAATGTAGGTTATCTCTACAGCAGTCTCATACCCAATATATTTGTGACGCCATTGTGAATCTGTTTTAAAATTTCAAATAATTTTATCGTATTTATGGTTTTTTTTTTCTTTTCTTGTGCGTGTGTATGTTCTCAAATTTTCTGCTACTCATGAATTCGCAAGTACTTTCGCTAGAAACTGTGAAACATGAATTGTAGGAAAATTCTAGCAAAAATGGGATTCCAGGAGTTAAATATAATTGTCGAATGCCAGTCGAAGAGTAATCTTACTTTTCTCACTTTCAGACATCTCCTTACTATTTGGTGACAAATGCTAAACTTTTTTGAGATATCTCGTAAATTATTCTACACAGAAACATGAAAGGAGGGACGTGTAAAAATTAAATTTCTCATTTTATATGCATACAGCCACTAGTAAAGAAATTGCCGTATCAGAAAGCTACTCTTCATTTCACAAATTTGATAATTGAAAGTACGCTTCGATCACTTTCGGTTTTAAAGATAATGACTTTAGCATCTGTTTTGAATCATCCGATATATAAGCTCTTTAAGTATAATAATCAGTTAGTACGTCTGATACGCATTTACAGGACTTGGCATAATTATCTAATGTTCTCATATGAATGATGTAAAGTTAACTAAACTTTTGGAAACATACCCAGGCAGCTCATAAGTTTAAATCAAGCTTATGTGCAATTGAGTGATTGGCTTCTGTGTAAATGTTAGTACTATGATTTATTCTACACTGCTAATTTTAGTAGAAACCTAATGCAAGGATGATTTTGAGAATAAAAATTTTGAATAAGCATCTGAGAATAAAAATGCATTGTAAAAAATTCAGTTTGTGTGAGGATTGTTAGACATCAGAAATGAAACTTATTTATAGAATATTTTCATGGAATTTTATAAATCTGTAATGGGAGAAAACTATAACAAATGCACAAAATCTGCAACAACTGTTTGAATTTTTACAATATTTTAAGGCGGCCATAGAAAGAAATTCTAGTCAAAGAATTTCGTAATAGAACGTGTCAAGAAACGAGAAAAAAAAAATACTTAATTTAGTTGGAATGGGAATGGAAATTTTATTAAATGAAATGAGGAAAGACTAAAGTATGTAATGAAAGGATAAGAAAAGTTTAATTAGATTGCACAAAAAGTGGTAAAATATAAATGTAGTTTTGAATTAAACATGTGATATGCATCACAAAGTTTCTAAATTCCCAAATAATGTACGTTATGTATTATTTTCTGGCCTTTTTAAGAAATTGAGAAAGTGTCCTTGTATATGCTAATGCACTGAATTATGTTTTACGGTTTAAAAAAAGTTATCAATAAAACAACGTTTTAAAGCACAACACAGGAGAATATCCTCTGTGCAGTCTAACTCGCTTAGTGGAATATCGGTTAAAGGAATATTCTGCTTATTGCAATGAATTTTTAACGTACCAAACAATAAGAGTTAGTCGATATGATACCGAGTAATGAAATATCCCGCTCATTAGAATACATTTTCGTGGAAAATTGACTAGTCCATTATTCGACTGTATTTTTAGTACTGTAATTTTTTTTTTAATACGACTAAAAAGTCTAGATACTTTTAGAAAAAAAATGCAGTATTCTTGCTAAAAAGGAAAAAAATTCTGCATAATTTAATGGATAACGTGTGTATTGTGTTAACGTGAAGGGGGGTATCTGATTATACAATTATACAGGGACAGCGTTGGACGGAGGACTTTTTAAGAGGGGCTCTAACGCATATTCACGTTACATCTGGAGAACCCCCCCCCCGAAAAAAAAACAACAACAAAAAAAAAAACTTTAGACCGTTAGCTCCAAAGACGTGAAGTAGGACAGAACCCTAGTCCTTAACACGTCCGCCATTTAAACTACTCGGTGTCTTAACAAACATTAAAATAAAAAATAAGATATGAGACCCAAATTTTTTGCATTGTCCAAAATAAAATTTCTGGCCCGAGATGCAGATTGCAGTTTTCATACTTTTCTTAATCTCCTGCCAGGACAGCATAAAAAGTGCTCATAAGAGAGAGCGCGTGTAAGTGAGAGATCACTGGAACTTTAACAGAAAATCCTTCTGGTGACACTTTGTCGTTTTTTTAGTGTGTCAGGCGTCAACTCTCTTTTGAGAGGAGTTAATTATGCAGTGATTTCGATGAGCTCTCATAAACGGTGTACGCAAGATTCTGCCCATTTGTCAGGATTTCGCTTGAAACAACGCTCTCTTTCGAGAATAACAGTATTAAAATATTCAGATGCAAATCAATAAATATAGCTTATGAGCAAGAATGCCTCACAAAAAGCAAAAACACACTTGGAAGTTACTGAACTACTCACCGAATTGCCAGGAGTGGGGTTCGAACCCACGCTCTCTTCCGAGAACCAGAGCTTAAATCTGGCGCCTTAGACCGCTCGGCCATCCTGGCTATTGCAGAATTTGGACTATTCTTCTATATGTACTAAGGTTATAACTTGATTTTTCTTACAGTAAATACGTTAAACATTGCTCTAGTTTGACGTTCTCAGTCAATTTTGAAGACGCTTATATATTTATAGAAGCTCAAGATCTATACACTTAATAACATAAAAATACAGCATGTTATCTTTCTAGATTTTAATATCTGATGTCACAGAAATGACCAATCTAATTTATTTACACCAGAAATCAGAAAATTTTAATGTTCATGATAGGAAAAATCAAGAAGATCGTGACTGCACCACGTACATCTGTTTTGAAAAAAAGTTCGATTAACCACAGAAAGCCATTATTAATACTTCATCTCTTAATCACAATTAACGATTAGATGTTCAAATTTTTAGTCAGTAATCACGATTAATGGTATTGTTAGTTGTGATTCCTGAGTAAAAAAATACTGGTTAATCGTTAATCGGAATTAAATATTAATTGTTAGTTTTCAATCGTTAAGCGTGATTAATTTTTTCCGCAACACTAATGCATACATGCATATTTAATGTGTCCGTAAAACATAATTAATTTGTTTTGTTTTGTTTTTTGTAAAAGCAGTTAAAATTAGTTCAAGGCTGCTATAAAACTATTGAAATTCAACCATAAAGTGCTAAAGTAATTATGGTTAGAAATATAAATAGAAAGTTAATGAAATTTATTAAAACAATGTTACAGAGGACTATTATGTAAGAATTAACGCTGAACATCTTTTAAGCCGATATTCTCAATCGCTCTTATGGAATTTGACTGAAAAAATTCTTTTAACAAGGATATTCTTGAATATAAAAGTGAGTTTTCTTATTAGCATCTCATAATTTCCCAAAATATTTTTTCATTACTTAAAAAGCGTTCCCCACATATTCCTAGACATGAATTATTTTTTAAATATCTAATTTTACTGACAGTTTATTATAGTTTTCAGTTAAACAAGCTGTAAACAATCAATAGGGTATTATAGAAACCTTTTTATAAATATTATGGTGAAAATAATTACTTAATCCTCTTCCTCGCACTTAATTCTAATAGGATTATACGTAATAAATTTCTCCTCTCACGTTGTTTGTACAAGTAGCGAAAGATTATAACTAATTAAAATATTTGGGTACTTGCATGTATAAATAAACTGTTCTTTAATTATTACTTTAGTACATAAATAAATTCTGTATATTATGGCGAGCACAAAATACCTTTTTATATAAGTATTTTTAAATAAAAGCCAAAATAGAATACCTTGAAAATTTTGGTGGATAGTTCTTGAAAAAAATGAGGTCTTGTATGTAGTAAAAAAATAATAATTAAACAAATAAATAAAATAAAATATAGAAAAATTTGTTGATGATAACAAAGTAATGTGTACTCATGGTATTAAAAGTTTAAAATTATTTATACATGTGATATCTTTATTGATCATGTTACTGGCACACACAGATGTGTTTCCTATTAATTTTAGAAAACCTTAACTTTCTTCCAGTGTCGTAATTTAGGTTAACGGGTGTTAATTAAACTAAATCATCATCCCAAACACACACACCTGTCTATTGTTAAGGAAGTTCTCCCGCTGTCCGGCCCTTTCCAACAGCTGCGTTAACTGCCGATTATGGGCTTGAAGGCGGGGGATGTTGGTCATTTTATTATGGAGTGCTTAGTAGGCAAGCCCACGCTGCCCTATATGAGTGGTTCCTTAATTTTGAATCAATTTCAGAGGAGAGACCTAGCACCTGGATTGGCATCCCCAGGAACATGGAGTGCATAGGAGCTATGGATAGATTTTACTTGCACCAGCTCCTTTTACCGTAAGCGGTCCTAAGCATCCTCAGTCCAGAAAAATATTCACCTTTCCAAGCACTGCCCAAGTTGTTTTTGCTTCATTTTCGGTGTTCTGATATGAGAAACGAGTTTAACCGATTTGGCTAATGCGGGACTGATTTTACTCCTGGAAAGGAAGTAAAATAGTTGCTTATATTTTTTTTTAAGTGCATACTTGTCCAAATGGAGCAAATAGTATAAAAATAACGTTTTCTTACAATTAACAGATCCAAAAAGTTACACATGACAGTTTATTTACGTTTTATCACAGTGGAAACGGTGTCCCTCCAGAAATTTTTTGTTTGAAATATTTAAAACGAAACATTAACTCATAAAAAAAATTGTTTTAGGTCTTAAAGATCTTATAATTTGCATTTTCAGCCACAAATGAAATGAAACATTAACTTATAAAAGCATTGTTTTCATTTTAAATAACTTATAATTTGTATTTTCAGCCCCAAACAGTATTTAAAATGATTAAAAATGTGCAGATTCAATGATTTTATATGCGTAGTTTTAGAAGAAAGTGGACTATGCAAATAAATGCTTAAAAGTTTTAAAATGCCACATTTTTAAAAATCTCTTTTGGAAATCTCTTATTCACTTACGCATATATTATGCTCGTTCTTTATTTATTCTATTGTGATATTTATTTCTATTTTCCCTTATACGAAACTTTCCAATTTCTTTTAACTATTGAGAAACTTGTGTTGTATAAAAGAATCTTTGGACTTCCACTCGTCTCCTTTAGGGACGGTCGCCAGACGAAAAATAGGCGTCTCGCAAAATAGCCTAAAAGCTTTGTCTCGTCTCGCAAAATTCCTATATCGTAATGCTAAAAATGTTTCTCTCGTCTCGCAAAAAAGCTGTAAATCTTTGTCTCGTCTCGCAAAAAATTGTCTCGCGTCCATCCCTAGTCTCCTTCAATACCAAATATTAGGCTTCGAACCCAGAGTACATGTTGATGTTGTTTTAACTGTGTCTCGTTATTCGTCTCTTATCGAACGTGTCCTCTCCTACATAAGAGATAAACCTGCTATAAGAACTATAGGTAAAAAAAATTAGTTCGAACCTCTTTATCTTCCAGTAAGAAAATATGTTTATTAATTTTGGTTTCACGTTCCAGCTAATTCCGGCTCCAGCATAAAAAGTATCTGAATCCGATACCTTGGTCATAACCCACCCTGAAAAAAAAAATAGTCAGCTCAAACATCCAAGAGGTAGAACATTTTAATATTTTGCCGAAAATCGTATGTAAATGGCATCCGAGAAGCTATCGTTGTCATTCTGCATCTGGGTGAGAAATTTTATTTGGAACAAATATATTTAGTTTCATAACGTATTTTTCATTTATTATTTACATTGAGCCCGATAAATGGCTAAATTGTGGAGTTCGAGGATTCTGGCCTGCCGCGTGGCTGTCGATCTAACGGTCTGAAGTTTTGGGCGGTTTTCTCCAGATGTTACGGGAATGCGCGTTGCAATACCTTAAAAAGTCCTCTTCTCAAGGCGCCTTCCCCTAAGGAAGGTACCCCGTGTAGATTTACCTTAATAAAATACACAGTTTAACATTTATTACATTCAGTAACGTATGAGGTAAGTCGCCAGCTTGAATCGATGTGCTACGACCTATATTAGTGCAATTTTTATTGTACTAGTATGAGTCGTATAAGATTAGTAAATGATTCTGCAAGCAGTCGTTAAAATGAAGTCAGTGTAAACAATGATTGATAAATAAAAATGCAAGCACTTTTTTTTATTTTTACTACGGCGATATCCATTAAAAAGAGTGGATTCTAAAGTCAAGTCAATATAAGTAGCAGTTATACTTCGATTGTTATGCATATCAGGCTCGTGCACTTAATCTTTAGGATTACTTACAAGGCATTGGTTTTTCAGCCATCGCGATGAAATTGTAGATTGTAGATGCAAAAGTCATATTATCCAATTTTTAAGGTAGTGAGTTACTCATATCACAGTGCTCGTCTTTTTAAGCAGAACTCGCACGTGTAGTTAATTTGCTAAAATTCCGAGCTTTTGAAAAATTGTCCTAAAATGCTCTTTTGTTTGAGATATTCGAAATAACTTCTTTCCGTATCTCTCTATTCTAAAAAAAAGTAAAGGCCGCTGTCGCCGCCGCTGGCGCTGTCAAAGCTTCTGGACCTATCTCCTCCTAAACCGTAGGGATTTGAGTTTCGACTAAGGTACCCACAGATTCGAAAAATTCCGAGGAGCCTGCTAAGCTGATTTAAATTTCGAAAATCGAATAATTTTAGAAGATATTAATAAAAAACTGAAAAAATAAACCGAATGGTTGCCAGATTTGGCATAAAATCATTCATTCCTTTGCAACAAAGCGTTTCCAAGTATCTAGAATCGCGTGAAATTTACAAAGTTAATACAAAAAGCATAATAACGTCTTCACTGTTTGCACGATCCGCTTGAAAATTTTCATGATCATGTATAAAAATATAGAAAACAATCTGCGCTTCTTAAAAAATTTGAAAATCCACCCGTTCCCTCCTTCCTCCTTTAAGCGATTTTTCGCTATTTTCAGCACCATTTTATTTCCGAGAGTCAAAAAAGTAAATCCTTTGCGTGACAAAATTACCCTTTTCAAGTGAATATGACGTCATACAATTGGGATTCAAATTCGTTTAAAAGAGATTTTCCGGATTACACAGTTTATTATCATTTTTTTTTTTCACAAATAAATCGTTTGCATGGACATGAGAATAGCTGTGTACACAAAACGAAATCCTTCGATTGCGAAAATATTCCGCGAGTTTCCAGAACAGCATGAAATTTAATTTGGGTATCTCTCTATTCTAAAAAAAAGTAAAGGCCGCTGGCGCTGTCAAAGCTTGTTGGCCTATTTCCTCCTAAACCGTGGGGATTTAAGTTTCAACTAAGGTGCCCACAGATTCGAAAAATTCCGAGGAACCTGATGAGCTAAGTTAAATTTCGAAAATCGAATTATTTTAGAAGATATTAATAAAAAACTGAAAAAATAAACAGAATGGTTGCCAGATTTGGCATAAAATCATTCATTCCTTTGCAACAAAGCGTTTCCAAGTATCTAGAATCGCGTGAAATTTACAAACATGAGTTAGAATTACGCCCATTTTACGCCAAAATAAAAACTATATGAAATAAATAACTCAAAATGTGTTACACAAAGTTGACAATTTTCAAATAGTAAGTTCGCTTAGACAACAGGAGTTTAGAATTAGCGATTATTTCGTTTTTCTAAAACAGAATAACTAATATCTTGAAAATGAATAATAATTAAAATGCAGATTATTTTAAAGCCGGTTCTCGTCCAGCTGGATTATTTGCTACCAGTAGAAATATTTGAGGTTAACTATGCCATTAAAGCAGTTATAGTACACTTTGGATATTTGCTAGCGCGACGAGATGGTATAATTCGTGGTGTTAAGTACGCCAATCTGCAAACGATTATGTAAATTAAAGTATGGATAACGGTTTTCCGGTAACCTTAAATGAACAATAAATATAGGTTGTGAGTATGTGTAAATCGCCAAATAATGAAAAGTCACCATTGGTGGCAGGCTATTCTGTCTATTCCGTAGCTTTTATTAACTTTACATGTACGCAAGTCGCCAAATAATGAAAAATCGCCATGGGTGGCAAATTCGCAAGGTGTCCAATAGGTTTGACATTATTAAAAATACAGCTGAAACATATGTTCTTATTTGATTACGCTTTAGCTCCTAATTATTAGGTTGTAACGAAAGTTTCCCGCCACCGCAAACTTCGTCAGCACACAGTTCTCGTTGGCGTATTTGCTCATATTTTGTCAAACGATTTTTGGCATTTGAAAGAAAGAGGTTTCCTTTATAACACTGTGTTGTGAAATCTGTAAAAAATATAGTTATCATTAAGTATAAGGTGTCTCAAATAGAACTATCACTCTAGAGGATTAGAACCATCATTTACTTCCAGCTGTGTTGCAAAAAGTCAGCTACATAATATTAACGAATTATGAGTACAGCTTTAAGTACTATTGTTGTATCATGTGACACTGTGCAGGTTTGGTACCGAAAGTTCAAAAACAGTTATCTAAGGAGTTAGAAGTTAGTATTTCAGGCAGATATGGCGAAAAACTTTCGTTACAACCTGATAGTATAACCTTTGAATGGCAACATTAAATATCATTGTGTTTCTGAGGAGTACAAATAATTTTTCCAGCGATTATAAGTGGAGTATAGCTCAGGACCCGTACAACACAGATTCCCATAACAAAATATCTTCCGTGTTATGAGGGGTAGGGGGTCTACTGTAGTGTGAAGTTTAAATTTTTATGTACCAATGAAGATGCAAGAAAAAAGCAATGTGTAGCTTAGCTCAGTAACATTCTATCTGATCCAATCTTCGGGTTTTCTCTGTTGAAATTATGTCTTTTTTACGAATAAGCCCGATTAGGGGCCGAATGCCTCGTATGAAAAGCGAGCGTAGCGAGTCTGGGGGCCTTGGCCCCCTAGTTTTATAAAAAAAAACCTGAACCACTTTTAAAATATCAGAGTATTTTCGGACGGTATTTCAAAAGTACAGAACTTTAGCAAATTCAGGACCCGTACGAACCGGAAGTGGACAGTGTGAGTCTTGCATCCATACCCTTCAATCTAAAGAAAACACTCTTAAAATTGTAGAGTTCTTTAGCTTTAAATTTCAGTTTCTTGAATCTGAAAGTTTTCAAAAGCTTCAAATGTGCAATCATACTGGAAGGGAAAAAGTCATACATTTTTACTTTTGACACCTTTCACTAATTGGTATTTGTTCCTTTGTATCCTCACCCCTCTTTTCTTACCTTCTCTTATTGATTATTTTTTAATTTTCTTAGCTAGATTTACCGGATTCCACTTTTTAGATAAAACATTTTGAGCAATTTGTTACGAAATGCTTTACCTTGAGCAGTCTCAGACTGTACTTTTTGTCCTTCTCATCCCTCTTATTTCTTACTCCTATATTCCCCAGCCATACTGATAAAGAAACTTTCAACTAACAATTTCAAAGAGTGCCTGGAATGGAAAAAAAAGAAAAAAAAACACGTTTATTATTTTTATGCAGGTTTCAGACTCAGTAAGGTTCTGTATCGGATCATGCTATGCATTTTACCGGCCTAAATTATACTAACGGCATTTTCCTAGAATATTCAGATGAAGAATTAGAGGAGAGAATAGCTGATCAAAACCAAAAGTGTTTATTAACTCAGACCGGCTACACGAACTTCCCATCAGCCAACCCAGACAGCACAGCAAACTTGCATCAAACTTGCAGCAAGCTTGATTTATCAAGTCAATAAGCTTGAATTAAGCTTGAAAATTTGAAGCGTGTAAGCTTAATGCAAGCTTGAATCAAGTGTTCTAGTTTACACTTGCCCAGCTTGCATTAAGCTTGACATTTCAAGCTTAAAAAATTTTCCTAAATACAAGGGGCTCCGGTGGGCGAACTCGCCTCACATATTTTACTTTGCCACGCATTTTCCCCCTCTACGCTGAAATTTCAATTTAATTTAATCTGTTTCCACCGAATGTTCGTGGCTGGAATAGAACCTGATACATTTGTGTTAGCAGTCGAGCACGCTATCCATTCAGCCACTAAGCCTTGTGCAACTTTGACTAAAGTTTGAAGTGACTTATTACGCTGTTTTCTTGCCAGATTGATAAGTGGGCGATGTGTTATTTGTTTCTTTTATTTTTCCATGGGATGCATCAAAATTAAAATAATGTTATGTGTGATTTAGAGACTCTACTAATATGGAAATAAACATAATATAAACTTGAGAGCAGCACACGTTTTAAAACTCTCAGTACCGCAACACTCATGAGCAATACTGCTGTACAAAATCGAGACAAACGACTGATTTTGAAATCAATTTCGTAGTATAATTGTATTTTATTTTGAAGAATTTCCATATTTGGAAATATAGAATGGGTTTACTTACTTAACACAAATTTTGTGTTAAGTAATCTGAAATCAAAGAAACAGATAGTTAAACGTTACTTCGAAATGCTATATCACAGTTGCTAACATGTATAGAATACAAACACTTTAGTCATTTTTGTAAATATTTCTTAAAATAACAAATAATTGAAAAATTTTGCTATTTTTTAACGCTAAAAATTCTCTTTACAAATGTGGTTATCTTCCTACATATTTGCATGCTATATCGATATAGAGCATTTCGAAGAATTAAAAATAAGTTTAAATTAATTTATACAAAAATGTAAATTTGAATTATTTTCATTGTTCATACTTTATAATTAAAATAATTATTTAACTTCTGAATTTTTTTTATCCTTTGTAATTTTATTTTAAAACTAGAAAAGTGTAAGATGTAAGATTTTTGGGCCCTAAAATCTGTAGGCCCTGGGCAGTTGCCCCGTTTGCCCTGCCGGTAATATGGCACTGGTATTAAAATAAAACACATATTTTTCGAACTTTCAGCAAATTTGAGGACACTAGACAATTAATGTCCATTCTCTTAAGTACATACTAAGTAAGATAAGTACACAGATGGCGCCATCACTGCGCACTTTGAAAGCTAAAATCCAGCTTAAGCCAAGCTTGCATTGCCAAGCCAAATGTCAAGCTTGATTTAAGCTTATATGCTGTATGAGAATGTCAGTGAGTTTTGCCATAAGTGAAACTTATCATTATCTTCATATTTCTGTTACTTCTTGTCGGCTCGCATCTGTTGATTCGATTCTTTTGACATCTCGAAATTTTATGCATTACTATAGGTCATTATGGTGCACTTTGTTTTTATTATTTTCCCTTAGATAATTTAACATTTGACGCATTTCAGCACTTTGCTTACTCGAATGTGGATATTCAGAGAATGAGTCACGGTCTAGACTTTCAAGAATTTTTGTTTGTTTCAGCGATTTGCATGAGCACCCATATGATTGTGCAGAGGCGTGGGTGGGGACGTCAAGGATCCTGTGCCAGAAATATAACTTATTTTATTGTTGAACCACTTCTACGTTGTACCAATACGTAAATCATAACAGTAAATTGCCAGCTAGGGGGAGGGGGCATGACAATTTGACTATTTATTTATTTTTTAAAAAATAAAATTTCCACTGCTATATAGTTTGAAGTTAATGTTTATGTGCAATTTATATTTTTTACGTAGTTTTGAATAACCTTGGTTACTGTTACTGTTTGATGTAAAATGGCGATAAATTTCAGTTTTAGTAATTTCCGATAATAATTAGTTAATCCTTATTTTTCTGTTAAAATATTAGATAATTTTCAACAGTTTTTCATATAATATGCCGTTATTTTTAAATTCATTTAATGTATATAGTTTAATTAATAATATTGTCGAGAGAAAATTGCACAGAAATATATATTATAAAGAACATAGCATTCTTATACTTAAAATTTATACAGTTTTACATTTGATATGTAAGAATAGCAGAACAGTTTCCTTATAAATAGCTGTGTAAGTGAGCTTGACTATATTTCATTAAGAAACTTCTACTATTCCAGTCTAAAGAATCTTTGATTGAGCTTATAATAAAAAGATGAGAAAAATATCTCTGAGAAATGAAGGGGACAATAATATTTTGTTTCCTTTCTGGGTGAAAAAGAATGAAAACCTTTTTGTTTTTGTCCCATTTTTAAGTTAAAATTTCTTCCCTGAAATTCTTTTTCAATCAACCCCAGCCTATTTGTCTTACATAGAATATGAGAATGCCAAGAAACGGATAGCAATCAATTTGCTTTCCTTCATAGTTTTTTTTTTTTTTTTTAATTTATATTTGCTGTGTATCGTAGAATAATGCTTTTCTTTCTGTCAAACGAAGTATGCAATATATCTTTCTAATCCAATTTTCTCTTTAAAATATAAAAGTTTTGCATTTGGTATCTTTAATACTAAAGTCATTTTCAATAAAGTGTCTTTTTATACATGCAGGATTAAATCTTGTAATGTGTCACGAAAATGCCAATTTTTGGTAAGTGTACTTATGGTTAAGAGAAATTGATGTAAAAATAAATATTTAAAAAATCCTTAATGAAATCAGTATAAAAAATGCACTTGAAAATACATCTGTTTATCTAACAACCAATATTCTTATTCATGAATGATACTTTTGTGTTTTCACGAAAGCACAGCAGATTAGAATGAGAAAAGACATTCATTATATAAAGACTGAAATTATTAAGTAAGTTGATGTAAATAAATAATTATAATTCTAGCGTTTAGCAAGAAAAGTAAACTCGGAAATGTTTGTATTTTGAAATATTTAAGTGCGATTCATGAGGATAAATGATTATACAGCCTGAGTAAAAACTTTAAGGCCAGTAAAAATTTTTGAGGAAATGGAAAAATCTTGACCCTTTGAGGCGCAACCTGAAAAAAGGGCAGCCGTTGTCATCGCTCGTCTTAACTGCCAACAAGTTGGCGGACGATCGAAACGTTCATCGCGTGCCACAGATCTAGAGAACCTTTTTCGACGCAGCTGGCTGTGCGCGCAGCACATCCAGCTGCGTCGAAAAACATTCTCTAGATCTGTGGCACGCGATGAATGTTTTACCTTTTTATACGTAATTTTTTAATTTATTGTATACGTCTATGATCAATATTTAAATGATCATGATTTAATAATCTATGATCTAAAGTAAATTCTAGGCGAATGCTTTTGAGACACGCTGTGTATCAAAAAGTGTACTCACATATGAAAACTATTTAGGTTGAAAGTTTTTAAGCATTTCTCCAGCTCACTATATGTTTGAATTTAAATTTAACAAATTAGTTTTCTAGGATTAAATATATAACATATAAGCTTCACATTAAATTTTATATTAATGCAAAAAATATTGTTTCATATATATATATATATATATATATATATATATATACATACATATAACGTATAAAAGCGGCTTTAGTTAAGTCTGGAAGAAAGTTTCCGAGCCAAAACATTTCGGAATAGAAATTTTAAACTTTGTTAGCTGAATAATTAGAACAAAACACTCTGATAAATTCTAAGTGATTTCCGCTAAGATATATGTCTAACTTGAGTAAAACCTACCTACTTATTTAATGCAGCGATATCTTAAGTATTCCGTCTTTTCTCCCCTGAGAATGTAGCCGCGACATTTGTCTTTAAGTTAAGCTAATGTGGCAATTTATTGATCTAAACCTTTCACCTCTTAATCTGTGGTAAGGATGATGAGTACTTATTCTTCTTCCAAGTACGGGTGCTCATTAAATGACTAACAAAGGATTTATATAGTGCTGAATAAGAAATTGTATTATTCATTTCGGGTCATTTGTCATATGTAACGATAGAATTGTTTGTGTTATCGAACTTTGAAACAAATTTTACTTTTAAAAACTGTAGTATAAGCATGTATATATAAATGTTAAGTGATGAATTTTATATATTAAGTGAAAGTCTCAAACATATTTTCAGCCGTGCAACACGCTGTTGGGATATTTTTTTCTTGAATTAGGCATACAAACGTCAGTTTAAAAATGCATTTCATTGTAAGCAAGCAGAACAGCAAGTATAGACTTGTTTAAAAAGTTTAGAGCTTCTCGAATACGTGTATGCAAAATTTTTAGGGCGTGCACAAAGATGATTTGAAATAACCTAGAAATGTGGGGCATAAGACTTTTTTTTGGAATCATTTCACCTCAGAAAAGTGTTGAAAAGTCAGCTCAGTTTCTGACTGTGGTTTGATCGCCAAAACCAGCGAACTGACGGATGGCTCATCGGGTACAACCTGTTCAAAAATAAATAAATAAATGAATAAAAAAGAGATAAATAATAAATAAAAAGCATTAGAGTGTAAATAAAATTTCCTAAGTTTCATATAGAACGTATTGCTGATCATAAAACAGTAATCACGTAGTACATAATAATAATTTATCATACCTCGTTCGCGTTGTAAGTTTTTCGAAAAACGAATTAATCATAATACAATCTGTCAAGAAAATTATGAACTTACTTTTTATTTCAATATAGTTTGTCTATTTTTTAACCTGTTTCCGTCCAGAACACTGCAATGGCATTTTTTATTTTTTCTGATGCCTACACGAATAAATGAGTTTCCAAAATTAATTGTACGAAAAATTAAAAGTATTTTCTTGAAAAATATTTATAAAATTGAAATTTTCACATATGTAACATTGTAACATTAAAGTATTTTTTGGAAATACGATTTAATACTCGTGAATCGAAGTTAGGAAAGCATAATAAAGTTTATGAATTTATGCGATCAGATTTGGGTTTTTTTGAAGACACTGGGCGGAAATGGGTAAATTGTTCAAGAGTCATGTCACAAACATACTTTACTTTTCAAAAAAAACACAGTTAGGGTGTTTTTAAATACAGTTAGGGTGTTTTTATTACACGCACATACTGATTATACACTAGAGTTACACGTTACAGGTTTTTGGAAGAGACTTCCCGATTTTCTTCAAATGCTTGTTATAATTGAATTATCTTTTTCGCGAAACTGATCGAAAAAGATAATGATTAATCATGGGTTATGAATTAGTATATTTTTCGTGACCTTCGTAAAACTGATCTCAGTAACATTTGCATATTCGTGCAAATGAGCAGTACTTGCCTGCAAGTTAAACGTAGACTTCATTGAAATCTAATCCTACTAATTATATCACAGATCCTTCACTATAAATTTGACATGTGTATAAAACAAATACACTTCTCGAAACGTATTATATTACGATTCAATATAATAGAAGTTTCAAACACATGTAATTATTTCTCTTAAGTGACGTGAGGCATAAAATTTTTTAATGATCTTAGAACATTATAGGATAATTTCTGGAGAGATGCCGCACCCCTTGTATTTCTTGTAATTGTCCATATATAGCAGTCATGCGTGTAAAATTAATTAGTGTAAAAAAGCACTTACGCTTAATGTGTTTAAACGTTTGGATAGTGAAATCATGCGCTTATCTTAAAATAAGGACCTGCACACCTATACTGCAGTGAGATTTCCTTAACTAGTGTACAGCAGAAATCTCTTTCAGTGCTTTAACTGTAGCTATGCAATCCGTTTTTTAAGGTAAGCGCATGATTTCCCTATCCAAACGCTTAAACACGTTAAGCACAAGTGCTTTTTTACGCTAATTAATGAATCATGCATGATTTCGAAGCTAAACCTAAGTGTAGCTCCTATATAGAGTACTCTGCACTGCCATTCAGGGATACCTTCCGCAGTTTCTTTTGTACGAGATGCTGCTTTTAGTAAACTTTTAATTTATCTCTCCTCGAATTATTTTTTATATTACTGAATTTATGTTACTGGAGTATATTTTCTGAGTTTAATTAAGTGTTAGTCACTTTCTTACCTTTCATTTTGCACAGACTCACCAAGTTGAGCATGTTATTAGTCGTTAATTGCAACTAATAATTTTGCATTTTAAAGTTCTGGATTAAATCAAATATTGTTTTTAAAAACCGGATACATTTTTAATTTTTGAACAGATTTTATTATCAACGTCCACATTTTATAAAAGAATAAAATATTTTTAAAACAAAGAAAGCAATGTAAACACTATTTTACTCTTCCCCCCCCCTCATTTAGATATACTGACGTTAAGTTGCTGATGAAAAAGCAATTAAAATTCAATTAAAAATAAGTATTTAAATTTACTAGTGAACTAAGTCGGCAGACTCATATTGAATTAAACATACTAATACGTCTTTTTGTACTCATGTAGTTCTTTTCTTGTTATTTCATAGGCAATTATAACCCAGATATGAATATTTATTTTAATATTTTTATTTACTATTTCATTAAGCTCTTATGACAGATGCGGCATAACTCCCGCACAAGAGCGGCTTTATAAAAAATTGTTATAAAATATTAATTATTTTTTATATTTTTCTGTTGCAGTATACATGTTTTATATTCTGTATTAAATAGAACAGCATGATTCATTTTATCGTATGTGCATCCTGGGATTTTTTACCCAAATTAAAAAAAATATGCGGCATAAGTCACGGAATCACCCTAAAACTTGCACAATAAACAAATATTTGAATAGCAACGCCTCTTTTCCTTTGGAAGACGAACAAATTTTCAAGCGGACGAAACTTCTTTCCTCCGCCTTTTGATAATTGGATCAGACAAATTTCGCGACTTTGTCTTCTATAGAAGTCTTGGAACAAAACGTTTCAAAAATCTGTTAATTTGTTTTCTTGTATGTAAAAAGCAGTATCTGAAAACCTTTTTTGAAGTTTTACTTATGTGTCATGTTACGAAAGAAAACGGAAGTTTTTATAAAATGTAATTTCTGTTTAAACAAAGAGTATGCGTGCTAGGCGAACTAAACTTTGTTAATACTTTTCAAGTTTTACACAGAAGCAAATGGAGAGTCGATGTGTTTGTTAACTAAATCTGTGTTTTGTGATATTAGTTAGGCCACTGGGAACAAAGAAGCAAATAGTTTATACTCCAGACTTAGGCGTAGAGTTGTGTAGGACATCGTGCATCAAAACTTTGTTTAGAAAAACACTTCAAAATATTTTTTTCTCAAAACCTGAAACAAATCTCGCTATTCTTACTCTTGAATATGTTTGGATATGTTTGAGTCCCTTTTTCAATATTTTCGCTTACATTATGCATAGGACCGCAGACATCCATTTTCTTTTACATTTTGTCTCTAATTTAACATGCATAATTAAATAGTATTATTAAAATGGAAATTTCAAACTTAATTTGATATTGTTCTCAAATCTTGTTCCAAACATTGCTTTCTACAATCATGCAACTTTAAAACGGTATACTTCCTTATTATATATACAAAATGATTTGAAATAATGTGAACTAATAGAAAACAGAACATTACCTGTAAGATTTTTTTTTTTTCTTGGGCTTAAAATGTTTCGCAAGTACTTTTATTTTTAATAATAACAACAACAAACTGCAACAAAATGTAAATTAAAGCATATTTTAATTTATAAAGAAGCCCATTTTATTGGGAAACGTCGACATTGAGACGATGTCATACGTGCAGTGCAAGAAGTGTGGCTCAAGAGCAATGGGTTGGGTACCCCTGCCGTAAAATGTGCCTATAGGATGCATTTGGCAGACATGATTTTCGATAGATTATTTTCCCCAAATTGTGAAACGTCTTGAACAGTGGTGCAAAAATTCCCGATGATTTCTGAATAGTTTAGCAGACAGTATAAGTAACATGTCAAATGAACACACTAGCATTCGAGGCAGGGGCGTAGCGGGGATATCGGGATATCCCCCCCCCCCGAAATTTTTGGATTAGTGATTACAAAATTAAAGCCGTGCAGAAATTCCGTCTATTTATAGACAGATAGGTTCATATCCCCCCCCAAAAAAAAATAAAAATTGCTGGCTACGCGCCTGGTTCGAGGAAGACATACTCTACTGAACACTAATATCTCTCATCCGTCGTTTAGAAAATAATACTTTTGTCTCTCTGTCTCTCTCTCTGTGTGTGTATTACTGTTTTGCATCCTAAATCCGTTAACATTAGTCCACCTGTATTATATATGCATTAGTTGTTTAATTTCTTTTATAACGTTCCTGCGATTATTTAAAAAAATTCTTTATTTCTATAGAATTTTCAAGCTGTGCGTTATCTAATTTTTATGTACCTGAAAACTTTTATCATTGTATCTATTCCTAGAGTATGTACCAAAAGAAATTGTTCTGGAATGATACTGTCAAAACTCATTTTTAAGCATTCATTGTGTTTCTTTATTAAGAATAATGTAATTAAAATGAAATACTTGAATTAGTGAAAATCATTAGAAACTTCTTGTACTAGTATTATTGAAGCAACATTAATAGATTTACGTGTAGTCTTTCCTTAAAAAATATAAACAGTTTTTATGTCACTTTTTAATACTTCGGTTATCATGGGTATTTATATCGAAAAACACTTCAATTCTTGCTTTTGATGTTAAGAGATGTAAAGTTAAAAATAGAATTACTTCTAGTCATCGTATAACACGTTTTTAAAGTATTCCAAACGCGTTTCAGACCTTAACTTATGTTTTATGAATTCATATTTAGTTTTTTTTTATTTAAATGTTATCATTTTTTAAAACTTGACTATAAATTACTAACACTAAGATGATCACTTATGCGCTAAAATGACTGTAACATTTATTTTATCGGTCGTTAAAATTTTGAAGAAGAAAGAAAAGTTTTGTTGCATTAAAAATCTTTTTTTTCTTCATCGTATGAGTTAGAAGTGAGCACAAAGAAATATTTTTCTAAGTTATTAAAACATGCATATCTTATTAAAAATATTTTTTTGGAGAACGTTTTCAAAATTTATGTGTTATTATCGCGATGGCCTTTTTTTCTAATGACCAAACTAACAAAATTATATTTAAAGCTACTTATATCCAGATTAAAAAAATATTTTTACAAACTTTTAATTCTAAAATATTTTTGTAATAATGTAATTTCGTAGTACTGCCATTTTTACAGTCATCACATACGCAAAATTAACGTGTCAAATTTTTGATTTAATACCCTTATTTACCCTTTTATCTCATTCGTAATATGAACTATCTCAGAAGGCATTTTTAACTTCATTTAGATGTGTCTCTAACAACTATAAAACTCACTATTGATTGCTGTCGTAATTGAAAACTGAAATACTACGAACACTTCTACAAATAACACTGGCACACTACGTATACAGGACGTCCCAAAAAACTGACCGAGACTTTTATTTCTTAAATGCTGATCGTAGACATACTATAAATTGCTAAGTTACGTAAAAAAAGTGCAGAACTGTATGGTACCGATAAAAAATTTATGAAGATTAAATCTAAATAAACGCAAAATTTAAATGCGCCACCCGTACAAAGAAAATTCCCCACTCGGTAAAATTAGTCCCATACATTAATTAGGTGGTGTACAAAATTGCAACGTTTTATCATAAAAAGGCTCAGAGATACGATAATAAATGTAGCTTATTTTAAACCACTTCTCCATGGCTCTCGGAGAGGGAAAGATCATGTTTCAGAGGATCTATACAAATTACGAAAGAAAGCAATGATTTCATAAATAGATAGTACTTTAGCTATTATTGCATTGACTAGCTCCTTACCAACTTTGTTTAAACACATGTGTGAGCCTTTTTATGATGAAAGGCTGAAAGTTTGTGCATCACCTAATTAATGTATCGGACACATTTTACTAATGGGGACTTTTTTGTGCGGGGGCTGTGCAAAAATTTAAATTTTGTATGTTTTTAGATTTAATCGCCTGATAATTTTAATCGATACCATAAAATTCTGTACCCTTTCTTGCGTAACTTTGTAATTCATTGTATACGTCTATGATCAATATTTAACGAATAAAAGCCTAGGTCAGTATTTTTGAGACACTCTGTATTTGCCTAAACGATAAATTGCAAATTAGTTACTTCAGCTTTAGAAGATTTCGCACACAGAGAAAATTATACTACTTCAACTTTTTTTCCCTGCAAAATAGTTGAAAAGAACTCACGTATATAAAATGGAAATAAGATATTAGTTTCCAGAAATCAAGATATTACCACTAGGGATAAATGTTACAGAAAACTTTAAAAGGTTCCATTATCAAGTCTTATCTTATCGGCTAGTCATAAATTCGGAAACATGCAGCTGGCAAAGTAAAAGAGCAGATTTATTCTAAGCTTCAAAAAGAGTTAGAGCTAATATTCTCTGGGGAGAAAGTGCTTCCAATCAAATTTTCACCGAAAGTTTTATTGAAGGAGGAATCTTTAGATTACTGGAGTACATCTTTAATATTATACCAATGCATATTACGTAGGCAGAAAAGTTTGAAGCTATGCAATGCATGCTTGTTAAAAATAGATTGGTTTTAACAGGATGAGTCATGCATAAAACCCGGATGTTAATGAGCTAAAAAGTTTCAAAAGTGGTGGATGGAAATATGTTTTCAATTGAAAGTGAAAGGTTTTAAATTTTTAAAAGAGAGTTTCAAAATTTGCGAAATAATGTATTAAAATAATTTGCATTGTACTTAAAATATTAAAATTAAACATTTAAGCAGTGTATTTAAATATTAATAATACGTAATTTGGAAATTAGAAGAACTATTTTTTTCCGACTATTTTATATTATCCTCCATTTGTAACATTTTAATAGTTTTTTTTATAAGGAAATAAATAGTATTTTTTTACGAATGACAGTTCCTTGCGATCAGTATTAGAATGTACTCATGAGGATTTTGGTGATTTTATTCAAAAGCCAGTCAAGTTATTTTTAGAAATATAAATGGTATACGCAATACAATCCTCGCATCTACAAATGGTGAAAGTAATGACTAATTTCTTCTCTTTTTTTCAGAAAGACTAGCCAACATATAACATACGTGTCGGCATGGAAAGGAGACGTGTAGAAACATATCCTGCAAGTTAATACCATATGATACCAATTTTACAAATAAATTAAGCAATCTCCACTTTCATCATTTGAATGGAAGTTTATAATTCACTTTGTGAAATAGTCCAATACCTCTTAATTTGCAAAGAGATTTTTAATGCAAATTTTCTTCAAATTTTTTCATGATACAAAATTTCTCAGTAATTTCCGATTTGAATATTCATATTTATGCTATGTAAATAAATTTTATTTTGTGAGAACTTAAAAAAGCTGACTATTAATGGACAGGGAACAGGAAATTAACAGTGAAACGCCTATTAAATAAATATTTTTTTAATTTAGAAAAATAACCCAGCCCGTGTTTCGAATACAAAATTTTAATATACTTATTCTTAATACATAGCGATGGCAAAGGATGCGTACTTTAAATATAAAAAACGTCTTTTATCGTTCCATTGTACTGATAAGGGAACTAAGCAGAATTGAAATGATATCGAAAGATCCACATTTCGAACTTTTCTGGCGTTTTCTAAAGTTCACAGAATCTCAGGACCTAATTTCTATCAAAAAAGTTCAAAATTCATAATTTGTTGCATTTTAAATTGCATTAATTACCTACTGTAAAATCACTTATTATCGTGAGCGGTAATTTTTGCGAACATGAAGATATGGGTGATTTCACAAGCTGAAAATTTCGCGAATTATGAACGGAAACGAAAGTTGAAAAATCCCGAAAGTATCTAAACATAGAACCAACCCAGGGAACTCGCAACCAAGCGAGGAATGCGTATTAAAAAGACGGCGAAAACAGGCAATCAAAAAAAAAAATGAAAATGGAAATAAAAGTATATTTGCAAATATTAAACTCCAAAATCTTGAACGGCATTCTTGCCTTTAACATTTTAATCCTTTAACATTTTAGCATTTAAATCATTTATCGCTTGACTATTAAATGTGACACTTTTATTTAAAAGGGTTGTTCACAATAGCGGAAAACCTAATAAATGTCTTGAATAATCAATTGTGTGACGTGTTTACGGTATACCGCCCTCTCCACCCCCACCGCACACAAACAAATATAAACAAAGTAAAACAAAAGACAAAGAACATTAACAAGTTCTTTAATTTCTGGTAATCTCTGTCTCTGGTAATCATCTTGCTTAGACTAACCTAACTTTATATATTTTTAAAATTTCTAGTCATATATAATCTATATATCATTATTAAGTTGTTTAATTATAGGTTCACAGCTTTCAGAATTGTATTTAAGACAAAAGATAGATCAACAATTCAATTTTATTTAGACACGCACTACACTTACTCCCATTTCATGAAAAATTTTAACTAGGAATATTTGTGCACGAAGATATTGTTACAAAATTTCGGGGCAACCCGCCATTCTGGAGTTTTAAAATAGTTTAAAATAGATTCGTATTCTACGCGTCAAATAGCTAAATTTTGCTTTTTTGTTGCATCAAAATCAGTTAACTAGAACGCGAGATATGGAGTTTAATGTTTCTCCATTGGTTCCTAAAGCATTTTCTAGAATTCTGGAGAAAATATCGGTCGTAGGAATTCGCTAACCTCACTTTTAGTGACTTATTTCTGGAGCCAAATTCGGCGATATTCCGCCAAAAATTCGACAAGCTTGCTGACATTTCGGACATTTGGCGCGATATTTCCAATGGGGCCTGTAAAGTTTGTTTTACTGCATTAACATTATATAATAGCCTAATATAACTCTTTTTCTCTTCTATGTTGTAATCAAAAGTCCCGCTTTACGTGGAATCTTCGGGAAATAGATTCTTCTGGAAGCTTCTTGTAGCTCCCACGTCACCTATAAATACAGGCATGACAGACCCCTAGGTTCAGTGTGTTAGCCAGCTTCCGATGATTATGCTGCTTTGCTCTGGAAATGGTGCTATAGTTCGCTTAATTATGAAGCCTTGTTTTAAAGTGCTGTTTGTAAATTCTTAATTGCTGAGTATTGAGGGATTGTGTACGATTTCCCTCGTATATTTCCACGGAATTTTTCCATGTGGATGTGTTCTATTTTGTAGAAATACAGCATCTGTGAAAGCTTCTGTACTAAGCGGACTGTTAAAAGCCTATTACTATCTGCTTGTGCTTGTAAATTTTGTAAAAACAGACAATCAGAAAGTTCTAGTAAAAAGTCCTGAGAAGTGGACTCTTTACTAGAACTGTTTACACCAACTGGACTTTGGAACGACGAACCCAGGCATTAGCAGAGTATTCTGTAACAATATAGTATCTTATTACAGATGCGTGCCACTAACAATATAATAAAATTAAAGTGCGAACACAAAATAAGTTTATTTTAAAAAGAAATAAACGCATTTATTACAAACACGAAAAAGTGTGTACTATGTATCATAAGCTATTTTTATCAATACATCAATCTGCAAATAGCAATACTTGTTAAGTGCGTAGTTAAACGCATATATGTAAACCAAGAAACTGATGTAGTAAATAATAAAATATTAAAAAAGAGAAGCTTGAAATATCTTGATTGTTTACTTATCGAAATATTTTGATAAAAATTTATTTTATTCCACAAGCGATGTTTTATATATACACACAAAAACAAGCAAAATACTTGATTACTTCTATGCTTGATTTAGGATATGCTAACAATCTTAAAATTATAATTACTTAAAGAAATCATGTAAAAACTTAAACAATTAATCTGCATTAAGCCTTCTTAGAAAAGAGCATTTAAAACGATTCAGTCCCCCTCCTTTCTAACAAAAATAATTTTACGGTAGGAGTACACTGAAACGCAAATATCCCTAGTTTCTAAACTATTAAGAAATACCATTTAGGATAATAAATGTAATAGTGAATTTAAAAAGATTTTACTTTCGGGTTTTATCTTATCATCCAGTCATAAATTCAGAAGCTTGCGGATGGTACAGCAAACGGGGCAATTTATTTTAAGATGTAAAAAGAGTTCAAGATACTCTCAGGAGAGAAGTTGCTCTCGGTAAAATTTCCGTCGAGAGAATTATGGAAGCAGATGGCAGGAGAACCCCCCCCCCCCACCTAAAATTCACATCGCAGAACATACATACATAATATATACCCATATTTTGGACTATTCATTTCAAAAGTCAAGGCTATATTTTATGCATCTTGCTTGAGATTTCCTACAGAGCAAAAATATCTGGACTTATATATCTATATATTAAATGAAACAACTTCTCTCCCAATTTTTAATTAATATTTCAAATTTACACATTACGCATTGTTTTGGTTTGATTATTATTATTATTATTTATTGATATTATTATTATCATCATTATTATTATTATTTGGTGAATTCAGAGCTACATGAGGGTTATCTGCCTAAAAGGGGAAGCCATGGCAGGAGGATATTTTAAGAACTTTTAACACGTATTCACGTTACATCTGGAGAAAACCGCCCCAAACTCCAGACCGTTAGATGGACAGCTACGCGAGAGGCCAGAACCCTAGACCTGCACATTTCAGCTTTCTCCTAATGTTTAGTATCTTATACACTCGGTCTCTTGGTCCTGCACAGTACCCATTATATACAGTGTGCCCGCTGAAGTCTTTTGTCACCCATTCAATTCACTCCAGGCAAATATTAGTGAGTGCCCCCTTCCCCCATAAAACCGCAACTGATTTTGGCGGATACCTTAGCACGACGCCCGTTTTTATTTGCAAAGTCATTTTGCTTCCACAGGTCACACCCACGGTACTGCAACGATATGTACAGGGTGATTTAAAATTAGTTTTACAAAGTGTTAGGAGGGGCAGGATACACCAAGACGGTTCTGAATCACACGGCAATGCAGGGTCGGAAACGTCGTCTTCGTGTACCTACTAATAATCACCTACTAATTGGAGGAAGTATTGAAGTGTGCGTCTAATTTCTTAAACAAGTTTCATAAAAATTCTGAGTTAACAATTTTTATCAAAAGCAATCGGTAAAAGATGGTTTAGTTTTTGATAAAATATGGTCGGAAAGCTTTCTATAACTTGAACACTTCCTCTAAAGTGATTATTCACAGGTACATGAAGATGACGTTTCCGACCCCACATTGTCACCGTCTTTGTGTATCCCACCCTTCCTAAAAGTTTATAAAACTAATTTCGAATCACCCTGTATACAGTGGACGCTCGTTAATTCGAATTCAATAGTTCCGAGAAAAAGCTCGAATTATAGGAAGTTCGAATTATCCGATTTTAAGAAAAAAACACAACTTTTAAAGTGAATCACCGAAAAAGTAATATCTCCCAAAAAGATAACTCAAGAAAATATATTCCTGTGCTATCGAAAATAAAACACACTAAAAAGCAATCGCCTTAAAAAGTCCTGCACCCAAGGCATCTCCCTTTTCGCTGATATATCTCGTGTAGATTCGCCTTACCGCATATTTAAAAGAACAGCAATAAAGAAATAGCTTAGTCATAAAATGAAGGAGACGTGCAATAGGAAGTATAAATTTTGTTTAAAAATTGAATGAATTACACTTTTAGAAATTTTTTTAAAATGGGTATTTGGTTTTGTTTATTATGGCTACATTTTCAGCCAATTTCTCTATTTGAAGTAAGCATTTCAGCTCATACTCTCCCTAAAATCTGTAGTAAAGACTGTTTTTCCTAAATTTCTAAGGAAATAGCAATTAAACAAAAGATTCTTGTCCTACCCCGACTCATTCATAAAGGCTCATTTAAGAAAACTGCTAAGATCAGGAAGCTTTGTCTGCACTCTTTAAAAAACAATTGTCTAGGAATGTAGGCATGAGTCTCTTTACATAGAAAAGTTATACAGATGATTTTAATTTATACAACGTATATTTTCTCCGTTAAATGAAGAAAAATAATTTTCTTTTGTCAAATTTTTAGTTCGAATTAACTAAAGTGATCAAAATTTAGTTCGAATTAATAAGAAATTTCTACTATTAACTCCAATACAAGCTATTATAGAACTTTGGATTAGTTCGAATTAAACGAATTTGAATTAACGAGCTTCCACTGTATATATATATATACAAACATACATACATACATTATATATATATATATATATAAACCAGAACACCATTTTTTAATTGTTTTCATTAACCTAAACAACTACATGAACAAAGTGTTTCAGTTTCTACTGGCAATGATAAATATTCCCTCCTGGTAAAAATCCTGCCCATACGTGTTCAGTCACGTGACCACATACAGTCCAGAATACTACCACGCTGTTGCAAGCAGTTTCGCTTGGACATTATCGACCATTCTCCTACACTCCCTACAGCCCAGACCTTGCTCCAAGCGACTTTCATAAATTTTGTCGTCCCACGAAGAACCACCCAGAAGGGGGACTGTTCACTTGAACAAGCAGATGAAACACTTTGTGTCAACGTGGCTGAACACTCACGGACAAGACTTTTACCAGAAGGGAACATTCGAACTCAAGCAACGAAGCGACACATTTCTAAACCGATATGGGGGGGGGGGTCGTTTGCATAAAATAACCTGATGTATGTGCTATCAATTGGCTGTGTTGGTTTTATGAAATAAAATATACACGTTTCCTGGAAGGCTTTGTAACCTTACTTTTTTGATCAACGTCGTGTATGATAATAAATTAACATTTAGATTTCTTGCTATATCAGTAAAAATGATAATATAACTGCTACAAATCTTGCGACACACAGTGGAGTATTTGTGTCAAAATCCTGGCCAAAAATATTTTTCATGTGTTTTAACGTTAAAATCATTACTGTTGACTTTTGACTTACTTTTTAGTATTATGTATTTCTTAAATTACATAAAAAAGCGTGTTATCGCCAAATTTGGCGATATATCGCCAAACGGCACGAAGTTGGTTTCTAACAAATGTCTTGTCCGGGGAGTGTCCCTTACTGGGAAGTACTGCTATTGTATAATACCACTTATAAATGTAATACCACGCGGCTGTCGATCTAACGGTCTGGAGTTTTGGGCGATTTTCTCCAGATGTCACGTGAATACGCATTAGAACCCTTTAAAAAGTTCTCCGCCCAAGGCAACCTTCCCGTTAGGCAAATACCGGTGTAGCTGCGCCTTAACCACAATAAAAATATATAAATGTAATACTTTAATAATACTTATAAATATAACACTACCTGTCTATAAATCAATTTTTATCATAAATTTTTTTTTAGATTTTTTACTTATCTAAATGTAGTTACTATAGGGATCTTAGTTTTCTAATGACTTCTGAAGATTAACTTTTTCATTCTGATTCTTTTGAACTCTGATATTCGTCTTCACTCAGAATCACTTTTTTTTTTTTTTTGAGAGAGAGGGGGGGGGACCACCATCTGGCCCCTCTGTTGTAGGGTCTAGCTGTAGCGAAGTTGTAGGGTCTCGTTGTAATAAGACTTGCTCTTTTTCGTTGGGCTTTGTCTAGACTAGAGCAGCTAAAAGGACACTGCTTAAAAGAAGCCTACTTGAAACCCATAAAATCTCATTCCAAGCTGGAGGTGAAAGTAATTTATTTCAAGCCAGCACTTCAAAATGACTTAAAGAGCTAGCACGTGTTTCTGTTTACACACTCACACTCCAATGACCCGAAGTCACAGTTGCCAACCTTTGAAATCCAAAGGTGGGGAGCTTTTGCTTTGGACACAATTTACAACATAAATGGAAAACTAAGCTGTAAATAGATGGGACTATTTACAGGACTAAGAAAAGGCAATTTTGGAATATGTAGAAATTTTCTTCTTATAGCAAATTTACATCAGAAAAATAAGAAATTACATACTGAATTTAAAATACCAATGTTAAATCTTAACTGAAATGGAATTTTATATACCTTTATCCAAACACTTGCACATAATTTATTGTTTATGAGAAGTACAAGCGCGCATATTTGTATCCCTTTTGCGATCACCCGTCGGAAAATTATGGAAAAAAAAATGGCGCTATATAAATAATTTTTTAAAAGAAATGGTGGATGTTGGGGGAACATTTTTTTCTTGGAATAGACACTCAATACTGTAATAATTACGATTATAGTTGAAATTAGGCGCGACACCCCTTCAAAAAGCTTTTTGAAATGTGGATCTTTGAAAAAAAATAAGAAAAAAAAGTTTACATTTTTTAAAAATAAAGTCATATTATTTTTTCAATCTAATAGATACATATAATTAAAATACATATATTTTACTACAATTATACTTAGTATCAAATCAGTAAATTAATTTAAAGAGCCCGTAAAAAATGCAAGACGGAGTAACAGGAAAAGCTGAAATCTCTTGCCGTAAATGAAGAAACTTGCTTTTAAACCGAGTGTTGCATCTTTTGGATATGAATTAGGGTCGAAAAACATGCATTACATGATGCATCAGTTACTAGGCTATCCAAAAACATATATATTACTGTTTTTAAACAAATTTAAAATTTTCGACTTTTGGCCAGGATTTTGATACGAATACTCCACTGTGCGACGCAAAATATTACCAATAAATATAAATACCTTATATTTATTGGTAGTTCAGTATCAGTTGGTATCAGTTGGTTGCATTTTTTTGTATAGGAAATAAACAGCTAAAAACAAAATGCAAATGCTTTCGATAATTCCAGGATAAAAATATATTACCCTTTAGAACAATAAATGTAACCTTGCTTTAAGCGGCATTATCGTTCAGATTTATACTATCCTCGAGCCATAAATTTACAAGAATAGTAGTGTAGGCAATTTTTTATTTTAAGACACGTTTTAGGGAGATATGTGAAATTCAAGCTATTCGTCGAGAAGAAAAAAGAAAAAAAAAGTCGCCTTTAATCTGATTTTAGTTCAATGCTTAATTAAGGAAAATATAAAAAATATATATATGAATATATAAATATATATACAGGGTGTTCGTGATTAGTTACCAGCGAGAACTGTATATATATATATAAATATATATATATATATATATATATTTCTCTCTGGTCTATAGGTCAAAATGCAATCAGGTCTGCTGGAAAGTAAGACTATGCGAGAGATATTTGCGGAATAAAAGAGTTGATAAACCACTACCAGGTGACGTTATACAACGTTGTAATGCGAATAATACAGCTAAAAAACCATTCCCAATCGGGGAAAACAATGAAGAGTTTGTGAAGTAGACTGATGGGCAAGGGCTCGCCTCATCAGGCATTTTCCACTACTCACTTCCGAAATATTGGTAATTTTAGTATGGGGCACCCAGTAGGTGGCCCACCAACATGGTCGAGCGGATAAAGGCACTGAACAGGATAGACGGCTGAAGTCTGGAGGGAAGATTTCGGGCCTCTCTCGCGAACATCGATCTAAGAGTCTGGAGTTTTGGACGGTTTTCTTCCGATGTAACGTGAATACGCGTTGGAAATCCCTACAAAGTCGCCCAAAACGCCCCTCCTTAGGCAGACAGTCCTCGAGTAGCTTTGCCTTAATACACAATACACCAATACAAATAGCTAGTAGATGAACAACATTACCAATTGTGATAGAATGGCTTATTAGCCTCTACAATTGCAAGATAATGAAGAATTCATTTCTTTTATGGATTATACAGTTTTACTAGAGCTGAAAAGCAGGAAACATTGAGCAGTTAAAAATGGCATGAGGTGGAGTGAAACTAATTACTATGGCATTGTAATTGTCTTTTTCAACAGTTAAAATTTCTGATAGATGACAAAAAAATGAGATTTTTTAATGAACAGACTGTAACTATTTCTATTACTGATTAAAATTTCTATAAATTACTGACAACACTCCTATTAAAATTTTTATACCTTGAAATATTCAACTGAAAAAAAATCGTAATATTGAATGCATGAATTTAATATATATTAATCAACTGCATTTTCTGTGTATAGTAAGTGAATTTTAAGGTATTATTCCTTTTTGTTACCTTTATATGTGAAAAAAAAATTACGGTATATTCGTTTTTCCTTTCATTTTCAAAATTCAATACATGAACAAATATTAATAGCTACTATTTAAGCTTCTAAAATCTTATTCTTCTTCAAGCGTTATAATTTTTTTTTCAAAATATTCATTTTACAATTCAGTGCATCAAGCTTTATAATCAATAATCTTTTATGAAGCAGAAGTTTCACTAGTAAGTGAAACTTTTTTTAAAGCAAAACAACAGCTGTCATCCTGCTCAGATGCGAATGCCTGGAAAATTTTTGGATTTTTTGATTGGATGACAATACTGAACAGTTTTAGATTTTAAATGAAAAAACATTTTTCAAAGAAATAATTATAAGCGACATAGCGGTTATTATTAAAAAAAATAAAGCTTATAATGCATGAAGTAGTCCAAACTTTTTTTACTAAGGAAGCGAGACGATTTTTGAAGAATCAAATGGTTTTGTTTTAATTTAATTTCTGAAATAACCAATATATTGTGCTATGCAAAGCTAGGAGAAATTTTTAAAATAAATCTAGTTTCTTTCAACCGCTTCAATGAACAATAATCCATTCTATTTTAATATTTTGAAGTTTACAGATAATCACATAAGAAAAATGTAATTACTTAACGTAAATACAAGGATTTGAAAAATGAGTACATTTAATTGCTTTACATGAGCAAAAAAAAAAGCAATAGAAAAAATATGTGAAATATGCATACTTTTTATTTATCTCTTAAAATAAATGAAAGGCTATTTTATTTTCAGAACTTATCGGATAGAATGTTTCGGATTCTTAACCCCATATATATGAAAAACACTTTTTAGAAAAATTCATCAATTTTCTTTTTCATTTAATTTTAATTTGTATTTCTCTATAAAAGGGAGAGTATTTTAGTTCAATGAGCCATAATGGGTTTTGCAGGTTTTTGTTGTCCGAACCAGGCTCGAGCGGTATAATTTTTATATTAAAAAACAGACTCTCAAATTTTTGACAATCTAAAACATAATAAAAAATAAACATCATTTTTATAACTTTTTCGAAAAGAAGTACTTTTTCAATTAAAAAAATTATAAAATTAATTTAAAGAATTATAAAATTAAGATACTTATGAATAATATTGTCTGTTGCAGTATAAAAGTCCATCCATTTTAAATTGAAAAAAAAATGTTCTACCTTTCATGCAGATAGAAAGTTTAGAGTTCTAACCTTTCTGTCCATTTGGGAGAGTTTTGTTGACATAATAAATTTCAGAAAATCAAAGGAAGTACAGGCGTCAAAAATGGCAATTCTCAAACAACCTGAAAAGCCCTATGCTCTTTATTAAGTTCATTTTTCACCCACTGTGTAATTTAGGCATTGCGGGGTATGGAGGAGAGATTTAATGACGCCCTAAATTTTTGAAAAATGGCAATTCTCAAACAATCTGCACCGCCCTGATTGCAATTGGATGCAGAGTTACCGACTTCTCCAGGTAACAATTAGCCACTTTTTGAAAACAGAATATTTTAAGAACATTTTTTTCAAAATGACAAGCAAGACAAACGTCACGCTGTCAAATTTGTTCATATTCTCAGACAGAAATTACTATTTCTAAAAAGTGGTTAATTGTATTCCGGAAATCTGCTAGATGTTAAAGAGTTCTAACCTACTACACATCGTTCTACACATCGATGGTGGACTTTTTTTTTTGGGGGGGGGGATCAGAGAAATGTTGACTTTTTGTAGCAAACCGAAATTGTAGTATATTGATAAGTATTTTACGTTAAAAGAAAGTTATTCCATTATTTTACACGTTATGCAAAGGGTGTTCATAATTTAAAAGTTCCCCTATTCAGAGCGGTGTACAACGAAAAAAACCGGTCGGAATGTTCTTCAACTTTGCAGAAAACCTTAATAAGACGATGGGAGAGAGAATTTTTTGGAAAAAATTAGTTAAAAAACTCAAGTGGCATTTCATAACATTCTAGTGCGAATAAAACAAATATCCCTTCTTTAGCGTAGAAAACAATGAAGAAATTGTGAAGCAGATGTTTTATACCTCCTCGCAGTGAGAGAATATGCATATCGGCAATTCAAACGACACCTGTTGGTGATTTCTTGAACTATTTTTTTTCTCCCATCGTCTCATTAAGGTTTTCTACAAACTTGACAGCATTCTGACCGGTACTTTCTCTGTAAACTGTAGTGAATAGAAAAAATTTAATCACGAATACCCTGTATATTACGTAAATAATGCTTATTATGCTTATAATAAAAATATTGTATATTATGCTTATCAAAAGAAACTTTTTAAAAATATGTTAGTTTTTGTATCTTTGTTGGAAATTTCACTGTTACTTTTACATACTGTTATACTGTACTTTGCGATTACGGGGGATCATTATAGTTTCAAATATTTATTAGACAGCTTTCGCTAATTAGAATCTATACTATGGTTTATTATCCTGGCAGTTGCTCGACCAAGTATTCTGAAACTGCGAGACGACTGCTAATTAAAATTTGAAGATGATTACGATCAGTCGTTTCTCTCTTAATGACGGAAATGTAGTCTATACATAGTGACATTTCATTATAACACTCTCAAAAAGAGCAAAACATGTTATATGTACTGACAATAAACCATTTCCTAATTTATATATGCTATTATAATTCTTGAATACATTTCTTTGATAACGAATAGTAATAAATACAAAGCATCAGAATAAATAATACAAACAATGTAAGACATGTCAAATGCTGTAATCATTTGATATGCTGTTTGCTGAAATAATAGACTTTTCTTTAAAAAAATATTTCAGAATTATGCAAAGCTTATAAATTCACGGACGGTGATAATATTTTTTACTGTCTATTTTATAATAGCTACAACCGGGAAATTAACCATTGGCTTTTTCAGTTTTAATTTTAGAATTTCCTGTAAATTAGTGGCTCTTTCTCATTAAATCAAATTACTTAATCCGATTATTTAAGTTTTCATGACAAAAAATACATTAAGAAACAATGAAATAATGAAAACGATTTTTTAAATTCGATTTTTGATTAATTTATTCTATTTTGTTCCCATTTAAAACATTATTTAAGTGATTAACATTATTAAATCCTAACCGTTCAAATAAATTTTCCCCTTTTAAACCTAAAACTACTGTTTCGAAAAATACACCAAAATTATCGATTAAAACACATACATTCAAGAAAACTAACAATAATTTCACTAACTCACATACTGTTTTAATACAGATATACCCGTAAAATTTGTTTTTGGATGACCGTTTAGAATCAGCATGTATGATTTTATTTTAAATTTTGAAAGTCGATTTTTAAAGTTTACTAAAAGCAAATCAAAAGCAACAATATTTTCAAAAACATATTTTGGAAAGAACGTGCTTAGAACGTGGTAGGATACCTTACAATACTGGAGTCACTGTCATAAAAATACTTCTATGGAAGAGGAAATTCGGTGAAAATACTTAGTCAAGTAATTTGTTTTTCGAACACTTGTCATTGTCTTGGAAAAAATACCTCTCAATTTATGGAGTAATACAAGTAACGGTGAACAAAACGTATTCTTACCGCTAAGCTGTATCTAATCATTGATATAAAATCAAAAATAATTAGCTGGTAAATCAGAAAAACTGATTTATTTTAAGCTTCTGATTTATAAATACTGTAGTAGAATAATTGACTGTGTTAAAATACAAATTTTAACTTTTCCGCTCAAGATTTATAACCCTTTATGAAAGCACTCAAAAGTAATCGTCTCTTTCAGTAAGAATGCTTCTTTGAGCATTATTTCATACTATTGATTCAAAATCGGGATTTGAATCAATATTTATTTATCACTTACAGGAACTGTAAATGATAAATAAGTATTCCATATCTTTATACAGAACGGAAGGCTACAATACATTGTTTTATATATTTTAAGCAAAATGATAGTGACTTGTAATATCGTCTTGGCATCCGAATGTTGAAATTTTTTTCTAATACTACAAATTTGCTTGTGATATTCATAATACAATATAACTGAACTGCGTAAAAAATCAATTTGAACAATGGAACATCCTCATATTCGCCAGATTCCGCTCTCTGCGATTTTCAATTTTCTCAGAAATAAAATCTTGGCTAAAAGGAGACCTGTTTTGAGTCTTTAGAGCTTGTTGAATTGAAAACATACAACATGCTATTAAAAAATTTAGAAAATAAGCTTGAGCACACTTTACACCAATTAAAAATAAAAATGAGTTGATTTTTATAAGACTGTGGAAAATACTTGAAAGGAAGCAAACAATAGATTTGTAATAATTTGCTTAGAATAATGCTTTTTTTTTAGTTAGATCCTTTTATTTTAAAGACAGACCTCGTATTTAGACTAGAAATTCGCCTTTTACAAAATCGCCATCACTAAATGACCAGAATTTTAAAAAATATAGGATTTGAATTCAGTAATGAAATACAAAAAACGAAACAAAACAAAAAATACATGGCATTCAGCACCCATAATGATGAAGCATTACAGATAAATGCATTACAGATATTATACAATATGCGTATAGGCAGAATCAAATTGACAGAAATAAAGCAATATTCATACTTCATTCTATTATCTTGTATTTAAATGAAACCTCTGAGCATAATTATTTTTATACATTTGATTAATCATTAAAATTGAATAACCTATCTTAGTTCAAAGGCAGTTAAAAATTCAAGATAAATTCTCTCATCAAACATCTCACTAAATCCTTCAGAACTGTTGCATTTAAAACGCTAACATATATCATTATAATGAAAACGGAGATCTCATAATTAATCTATTCTGCGGAACATGAGAGAAAATATAATTAAACTCTTCACTCTCTTTTGTAATAGGAAACATTTCTAAAGAGTGCACAAAGGAAAGAAAAATACACTTTTAGTTTCCGGAAAAAGCAGGATATTACAGTATGACATAATAAATGTTACAGTAAACTAAAAAGGCTTCTATCGCTGTACCTTATCTTATCATCCAGTCATAAATTCATGAGCAGGCAGCCGCTAAAGCAAAAGGACGTGATTTATTTTAAGTTTTTCGACACGAGTTAGAAATATTCTTTTGCAGAGAAAATACTCGTATTGAGATTTTCACACTTGATTGTTGCACTGAAGTATATTTATCTTTTCTGTTAGGCATTTCTTTCCGAACACTGCTAATTGCTATTTATTTATAGACAGTTTTTCATTCAACGTGAAATGTACACTTCCGAGAAGAAAGTTTTGTGAGAAGGGAAGTGGCAACTCTGTTCTTTTCCCAGAATCCTTCTGGAGAGTTTCAGTTCTGGTTTGCATTCGAAAAGCAGATTCGCACTGATTATTACGCAGTGGTAATGTAAATATCTATTTGTTATTCAATTCGGCGGTGATAGAATTAATCGAAACCTATTCATTTCCAAATAAATATAATGTTCATTCATTGCATCTTTTCATTTCCAAAAAAATTGCTACTGTTATTCTTTAGTTATTAGTTTAATTTTTGTGGCCAGTTATCGGTTTAAGTTGGCAGACTGGAAGCGTATTGGATTGGGGAAAGTACCGTTCGAAATTCTTTATTCAATTTAAGTAAATACTTATTCCCGATCTTTTCTTCGAAAGGAATTCTTTTCAGTTGCCCTCTTTATGTTGGCAATATTTGTCAACAAGCAGTATATATTCCTGTCATGAAATCAGTGACAAATGATATATTTAAAAGAACATAGTAGTATTTAAAAATGTAAAAAATGAATCATGCGACACGCATTAATTGCCAAATGCTGTCTAACACAGTTGTTTTCAAATCCCGGGTGCTCCAAAACTATTGATACAAAACTGTTGAGGTGGAATACATAATAAGGAATAAGAAATGCATAGCAATATGGGGCCGGAAACGTCATCTTCACATAGCTGTTAATGATTACTTCGAACAAGTGCTGAAGTAATGAATTTTCCGACCACTGTTTATCAAAAACTAATATATCTTGTAGAATCTTGTGCCTTACCTCCTCCGAAGAGAAAATTTCGGCGCGATTGTAGCGCCACTGTGTAAGTATATTTTACTCCAGATACGTTTCACTTTAGATAAGAACCAGATGTAATGAGAGACAGGCATGTTCGCCTGAATGGCTTGGCTGAACTTCTAAAACCTCTGTCTTAAATGTATATATGTAAATTAAGCATAATAAATTAATCCAGAATGAATGCTTATGAACATTTATAGACAAATGACAGTCACGAAGGAAGTTTAGAAGGTATTACTCCAACATATCTTTCACAAAAAACACGCGACTAAAATGGATAGTTTGAAAATTCCATTTCATTTCACGGATGAAATTTTTGGCGACGAGATGATTGTTTATGAAATATTTAAAAAAATTGATTTAACCTTCAACACTTTTCCCGAAGTGATTATTAACAGGTAAGTGAAAATGGCGTTTTTGACCCCACATTGCTACACTGCAAAAAAAGTCTGTAAAACGTACAGAAATTACTCGTATTATTTACAGAATAAGTCTGTTCGTAAGAAAAAACAGTTTTTTTCTGTTTTATCTTCACCCGCGCATGCGTACTAGACGAAGACGTCATTGCTCAACCTTGAGGCTCATTTCGCCTCCGGGGCAATTAAAACGACAAGACATTGTACTACGTGTCGTTAGCTGGAGCTGGAGAAAAGGCACGGTATATTTAGTTACAACTGCATACGTAGGTTCAGGTGAGTGTTTGATGTTATGTGCGGATTTTGTTCACTGGGCGCGTTGCCTTAACCCGGCTCGTTTGGACTTAAAACATTTTTAAGTACTTTAGTGTTTGTCAATAATGTTGACGCCGCGTAATTAATTAGATTAATTAATTGACATAATTAATGTTAAATCAATAAGTAATTAACGAGATATAAAGCAATACGTTAATTAATTAGATTGATTACTATTAATTAATTATTAATACAGTACTATTTAACTGGGAGGGAAACCCCACCACAAGAATAAAAGGAGTTACATGAAAAAGTGTAAGAATTCTTATTTTATTTCCATAAAATGGACATTTAAAATAACTTAGACAATTTTTAAGGACTTTAGTGTTTGTGAATAATGTTCACGCCACATGATTAATTAGGATAATTAATGTTAAAGCAATAAGTAATTAGACAGATTAATTGATTATTAATTGATTTATTTAAGGTTGTTAAAAATACAGAAAACACCCTGAATATACATAATGTTATTAAATGGACTTGCAAAAGAGATGAATACTTAATAGTAAAAATTTAATAATTTCTATCAAAAAACATTGTAGTAAATTAACTAAATATATTATTATGTTTTGTTGATCTCCAGTAGTCATTCAATAAAAACAAAATTAATGATTTAATTACAATGTATAATTAATATTTTTTTTAACTAATCACCTTTTTTTAAACTTGAATAAACATGAAGATATCACGTTTGAAAACTAAATGGTGACACATATTTAGTAACACTGGACACAAAAGAAGAATCTCAGTCACTGTTGTGTCTCCTCATTGTTGACTGCTAGATGCTGGACCGCAGGGGGGCATTTACTCTTATTGTGAGTAGCAACACCGGACTCAGAAGAGGAATTTTGGTGACTGAGTCTCCTCAATGTTAGCTGCAAGATGCTATGCCAGAGCGGGGCATTTACTGTCATTGTAAGCAACAATATCGGCCTTCTTTGGTAAAAAGTGGCATGTAACATTGAGGGGAGGGGGAAAATGGTTTCTTTTGTAGAAAATATTTCCAAAAAGGTTGAATTCTTTTTTTTGGGGGGACAGTTACCCCTCCGTCTTCCCTTTTAATCCGTCCTTCGTGTTGAATGATGGGAAATAGAACAGTTATGGAACTTGATTGTGAATTCGAGACTTTTTAACCTTCAAAAAGAAACGAAAAAAATCACCTGTGAATTTGATATGTTTATTTTAGACTTACGGGTGAGGGGAGGGGGGGGGGACTTTTATGTGTAAAACTACGCATCGAAACCAATGGACCAACCAGACAAATCGGCATAATGATTTTAAGCAGTGCAGGGCATCACTTGATCTGACGTCATACTATGACGTCACCTTAGCGACTCTTTCTTCAGCTACTTGCGATTTATGTGCAAAAGTTTCTGGCAACACTGATCGGAGGTGACGCTCTGGGTCGGTTAACGAACGATACGTACCGTTCACCTCACCATGGCACAACGTTAATATCACTGGAAATGGTATACGGGCGAAGTGTGAAAGTCCCCTTTTCGGGTCCCATCGCGCGTTCGTCGACCGTTAACCGTTCAGAGTTTTCCGTGGTTTTCTCCGGAAGTTACCGTAAATACGGATTAGGACCCCTTCGAAAGACCCCCACGGAGGGCTCTACTCTTTCAAGGAAACCTCCCCAAAGCTCACTCACCAAATGGAACGAATTTCACACAATCTCAAGTACACACTAAAAGGAACGTACTGTGTGAAAATTAGCTGCTATCTCCTCATAGAATTTGAGAAATTAAAGGTTAAAAATTAGTTAAAATCGCGCCAATTGTAACCCTTTAGCTAGTATTTGGTGACAGGGATAATTGGTCGAAAAGTTGAAACGCTCACGCGAGTACGTACTCGAAATATTTATAAATCAGTGTTTGCTATACCGTGTTATATTTCAATGTACTGGGTTTTTAAGTAGCTTAATCTCGTTTTCTACTAGCTAAACTGAAGTCCTATAATCTTTTTATTTTAGTTCTGAAAGTCCCTGAAGAAAGTAATTTCTTTTTATTTGTATTAACACATTGCAAGCTGCAAATTCAGTTTACGCATATGTGAGGCATATATTTTAATTCTATTCTTTTTATCCACATGATGATACTATGGAGCAAATATACTTAATGTTGTTTTTATGCTTTACGCGGAATTTTCTTCAAAAAATATGACATTGTCTCCATGCACAGACGAAGAAAAGGTCTGCAAAATCAAATTGTTGAAAGCTTGCAAAATTATCAGAAAGTAAATGCAACAAATTTGGTAGCAAATGAGCAATGCTTATTACTCGATACCCCTGAAGATCCTATATTTTCTAGTTTAGAAAACGAAAGCATTGACTTCATGTCCAGTGAGGACATCATGCAAAATAAGCAATTTATTTCTTGAAAAGATAAGGAGTTTGCAGTAAAATACTGGCGGGATACAATAGTGGCAAAATCCCGCAGTTTACAGAGTGTTGTGTTCAAAATTATTTTAAATTTGTTACAAATAAAAGGCAGTTATATCTGTGGGAAAAGCAAATTCAGAAGAATGGCGATTATAAATATAAACTAAATCAAATTAAAAAATATACGTTTTAACACTTTTAACACGCAAGAAAATTACAGAAAAATGTACATGATTGTGATTTATAAAATTGGGCTTCAGAAAAGGCATTCGAATTAGGACTGAAATTCCGCGCATCTAAAGGATGGCAGTACAGATTTTTAAAAAGAATAAGATTGTGAGCAGGAAAAATACAAAATTTGTTTTGCTGAAAAACTCTCGGTCAAAGGAAATCATTAAGAAATTAACGCAGGCGTTCGTAAATGATGTAAGTGTCTTTATAAAGGACTCGTTGTTAAAAGACGATCAAATTTTTATGCTGATCAGTCAGGTTTTAATTTAGAAATCCTTCTAGACGAACCCTGAAACATAGAGGATCGAAGCAAGTAGAAAGTGAGATTCAATCACAAAATGCAGTGACACATTCCTACACTACAATGCCGATTTTAAGTAAAAACAATAGATTGTTATAGCCATTACATATTGAACATCCCGAAAAAACTGGGGAATTCGGAAAAAAATTAAGTGCAGCAGTTTTCTGACATTGTGTTAATGAAACAACTTAATAATATATTTCTTTCAGGGTCAAATCAAAGGGGTGGGGAAGGGAATTATAGGTGAACCCCTCCCCTCCAAAAAAATTACCTTACAATTTTTTAAAATTATTTTTTTAATACCATTGTTTATTTCAATTCTTATTTCGCTAAAAAGCTAAGCTTTTTCTAAAAAGCTACGTTTAACCACCTATGCATGCATAGATTTTATGTTTAAAAAATATTTTTGGCCAATTTCCTCCACCCCCCCCTCTCCAAAACGGAACCAGTTACCGGCCTGATTTTTTTCCCACCATATGTTCTGCGGGATATCCAGTGAATCATTGCTGTAGATGAATCCTGACCTGTGCTTACTTAAAATGCTTATTAAATAAGCATCTTTTTGTAAAAGCATTTATAAAAGAAAATAGTAAGCGCCAAGTAGCGATAGAGGCTCTATTCTGTCGGCTCATACTCATTTTTTATTAATTAATTTTAGCTTTAATTTAGGAGATAGCAACTAATTTTTACACATTAGGTTTCTTAAGTGTGTACTTATGACTGGATTAAATTCGTTACGTTTGGGGAGTGAGCTTCGGGGAGGTTTCCTTGTTTGTGTTGTCCTCCTGACGAGGATTTATAAGCGAGCTTCCAGCCAACCACACAAATCCGATATACTTGTTCACAACAACTACGTACCGCAATTGTTCTTGGTTTTGGGGGAAATGAAGAATAGCAACTTCATGTAACAAGTTAAGTACTACTCATAAACTATTTCTCATAAGTTATTTCCTTATTATAGTGTTTGTTTAAATTCATTGCACTTTCTAATTGGTCCTAGAACTGTAGTTAGCATTTCTTATTATATAGTTATCGATATGTTAAATATTTTGGAATGAGTGTTTTTGTTCGCAATCATTTTGTTTGCAGTGCTCCAGTAAGTGAAAGAATATCGCTGAACTTAAACATCGCGGCACTGTGATAAATATATTGTTTATTTTCAGTTTTTGTGCTTGAAAAGTCGTCTAACACCGAACAAATTTTGATATTTTTAGTGTGTATGTGTGCTCTGGGGGATTTCACATCAAATATAATATATACAATTTCCAGACTTATAAACTTCTATCTTCTATACTTACAATAAGAATTCTGATTTTCTAGGAGTATCTTAAAGTTTCCTAACGCGTAAGTGCCGTCAATAATTTAAATCAATGGATATATCTCAATCAAGTTTATGAGGTAAACCAAATTAAAGAAATGATATATTTCACCTTTTAACGTATAAAAGAGCAGAAGAATTGTATCTACAAATTATTTATAATTTCCTTGTAATATTTGTTATGTAGTTTTAAATTTGTACACACTTTGCAATTCTTTTTGCATATTATTATTTCTTAATCCTAGTAAAAATGAATCAAAGAAGCATTCTTATACTTTTTTTTTTACAAAGTTAATGAAACACTTTTAACTACAATTTTGCAAACATATAAATAAATCAAACCACATAGCAATATTTAAAAAGTGTGAAATTTATATGTATATAGCATATAACTGTTTTTTTTATTTTATTAATACACAACTGGTAATTAAAATAGCAACAACAAGAAGGTGACATGCTACACACAGTGCAGCAATTTTAATGTAGAGTAGTATATCTTATCAAAGAAATATTTCTAGCTTCATACCATTGTGATTTTCTTTTTTCTACAAATTATGTCATTATCAAAAACAATAATCATTTTCTTCAGTTTTAAAAGTAATTTTTCATTTGTATGAGATAAACAGCTAGATTTTGATTTGAAGTAATTTTACAGTGGGAATTTTCTTTTTGTATATTCAGGGGCGACTTGGAATTCAGGGATTTGGGAAATTTTATGTCTGGAAAAGTCAGGTAATTCTGCAAAAATCTCTTCTAAATCAGGGAGATTTAAAACTCTTTACAATGTTTATCGTCATTTGATGCAGAATACCGTGTTTACTCGCGTAATAGTCGCACCCCCGTTTTGAAGCAGAAAAAATAGCTCTTTAGAGTTACAATATTATATAGTAGATTTTACCCGCATAATAGTCGCACCAGGACTTTCAACATGAAAAATTGGCAAAAAAGTGCGACTATTACGTGAGTAAACATGGTAGTTTTAGCTTCTGGTGATCGGAACAGCTTTAGTATTGGTCATTATTGGCAGTCTTTGTCATACTTTGTGAAATTTTCAATGGCATTAATATTTTATTTAAATATTATGTATTCATTTTTTTTAATTCTTACACAGGGATGTATAGATTTTTTTATAATTCTTATTCACTATATTTTAAGTTCACATTTACTCTGTGAGGGGGGTTCCACCCCTCAAACCCCGATTCTTTCTTTAAAATAAATACAATTTCAGTTTACTAACAACCATAGTCAGATTAAAGAAAAAGCTATCTGCACACATAATCCCAAAACTATCTGGAAACTCATATGAAGTATTTAAAGAGTAGAGGGGGAGAGGGGGGGGTTCTGGGAGTTCGGACACTCCCCCCCCCAATCCCTGAAATTTTGATTTTTGTCACTATAATGATAGTCTTTTTGTGAAAAATTCTGCCTTTTTTACGGTTTGGAGCCCCCCCCCCCCCCAACCAAAATGTTTCCTGAATACGTGCCTGCTCGTGATAACTAAATACATATTGCGTATATGAACTTGTGTATATGCATTCGAAGCACACTTCTGTGCAAATCGCTTGCGCTATAGTGACTAGCTGCTACTGTTGTGAACATGTATATCGGATTTGTGTGCTTGGCTCGAAGTCCACTTGTAAAATAAAATGTCCGAATGACAAAACAAGGGAGTTACCCTCTGTGGGGTCTTTGTAAGGGGTCCTAACCCGTATTTACCCTAAGTTTCGGAGAAAACCACGAAAAACAACCGTGGTTTTCTACCGTGGTTTTCAACCGTGGTTCCCACCGAACAGTTAGGTCGACGGATGTGCGATGGAACCAGAACCCGGGGCCTTCACACTTCGGCCGTCTACCATTTTCAGTGATATAACCACTGTGCCATGGTGAGGCTTTGTGCAAGATAAATTGTTTATTTATTTTAATGCATAAATTTTAAAACCTTTCATATCAGTGCCTAGTTATAAAAGTATTTTTTTAATATTTTGCTTATTATACAGTCTGATCATAAACGTTTTAAATTTCAAAATCTCGAATCATAAGTGTAGTCAGTGGCCAATATCCTGAATCAGGAACACTAAACATAAATAGAAATTTTTTATTCAATACTTTTCGAAGTTGAAATATGTAAGAAAGTAATTAAAAATTAGCGCAGATCTGATCGCTCTGTAAGTAGTTCTTTATAAAAGTTTTACATTTAAAAAGAGAGGAATGCTTAAAAATGTGAGCTTTCCCCTTTTAAAAAGTTGAAAATTTGATTCTTTTTTCTTATTCATTCTTTTTTCAAAAAGATTTGACGAAAATTAAGCATATTGTTAAATGTAGTAAAAATATTGTATCATGTAAATTTTTTTCGAATGTTCAATAGCAATCATGCATACAGTCTTCTATCTTAAGACAAGATGGTAATTTTGACATTTTAATTTGGAAGGGCAGGCCCATGGTCAGGATTTTTATTCGGGGAGGCTCAAATATTCAAATACCACAACTTAAACATAGGTATCATTGGGTCCTATGAAAGGTGCAAGAAAGAGCCCCCACCCTCCGACATAGGCGCGGCATAGTGATCATTTTAAAAATACACTGGAACTTTTTGTATTTTAGTACTGAAGTGTCTGAAATACTGAAATAAGCCTTCTCTAGAATAAGGGTCTTCCCTAGAATATAAGCCTTCCCTAGAATACTGGGTGGATTGTGATAATGGGTGCCCCTCTCTTGTAGAGGACGCGGGGCTAGAGAACCTCTTTCCATAAATCCGCCCCTGTATATAAACATGCATATTTGAACTTTCGGGGAGGGCGTAGCTCCTCAAGCCTCTCCTTCCCTGGCTACGTGCTTGTCGAGGGGTAATTACAGAAACTGCTGCTGAAAAGTAAAATTATTATGCTCCTAGCTTATGCTAACAAATTTCAGTTTATAGATGAGTCAAAAGTAAAATGTGATTTTTTAAATGTGTTTAATTCACTGAAGTAAATTATTTTGTTTCTAGGTGTTTTCTTGAAATAAATCCTAACAGAGGATGCAAGAAGAATCCTGATGTGAAAAAACGTGAGGCCGTTAATATGAAAATTCTCAATTTACTTAATAAAATGTCGGCATATGAGCTAATTGACCACTAATTATATATTAAGAAATACCCATGAATACTGGAGAGCAAATCTATAAAATTATAAACAATAAACTTTGTAAATATTCCTTTGTTTGTACTTCGTAAATACTTTATAAATACTGTATTTTTTTTCTTAAAATAAATCTAATTTTTCACAATTTTTCTTGACGTATTTCTTTGATTATTAATGGATATTACAAAAATCTAAGCATAGATATATCATGCAAGATTAATTTTAAACTCCTAAAAACTATTTCTGAAAAATAAGATGCATATATGTATATACATTAAAACCTCTACTAATGGTCACCTCCGAAGACTGGTCATCTCTTAAAACTGTTAGAAGTTTACAGAATTGAATTGAGACTATTGAATTAACATTATTGTGAACCTCCAAAGAACGGTTGTCTAATAAAAAGGGCATTATTTTAGGGGACCAAACGTAGCTGTTTTTCAGAGGTTTCACTCTATATATGTAGTATTTATTTGAACGATGCCATCACTACATTAATCAATAGTTTAGAGGCAAACATATATATTATTTTAACTACAATGACGCGCTACAATCACCTAAAAAATAAACCTTACAGTAAATACTTCCACTAACTTCATTTACTACAAATACCCCAACCATTTATTTAGGGACAATTGACATGACAAACTGATACGCTTCCCTCCCCATGCACATAGAAATTGATGGATAATATCAAGAAATAATTTTGAAAGCATTAAAAAATAAACTTTAAATTTTATGCTTGGAACATCTACACTCCCACCCCAGATCCATTGATTTGTGAAATTTTCGTGCTTTGAAATGCATTGATTCATTTGAAATCAGCTTCTTTGATTACTGTTTTACTTGATTGATAGCAATCGTTCTTATAAATCTTTCTTTTTTCAACACTAATATTTTATTTTGTACAGTTACTTAATTTTAAAGTATGCCCTTGGATGGAATTGATTGAAAATGATTAATGTCACCTATGATTTCAAAACATACTCAAGAATTTATTTTCATTAACATTTCGTAGCAGAATTTTTTTACCACTTAACAGTGCCAAGGTCGTCGAAAGAAGCTAGTATATGATAAAATTACTGAACTTTTTTAAGTAATTGTAAGTAAGTAAATTTTTTAAGTAATCTTAAGTAAGGTATTGAATTATTAAAAACAAAAGAAAGTTGTTATAAATACAAAATATATTTCATAAATAAACTGTTTCTTTCTGTAAATTCCTTAAATCAAGCTGTAAAAAATGGTTAAAGTCTGCTACATTGACAGAAATATACCGTCGACAAAACACGGGGAATCTGTAAAAATTACAGATTTCTGTAAATTAGATGGAGTATCTAAAAAAAAAAAATACAAAACATTGCTATAAAATAAACGGAGAATCTGTAAAAATTTTTAAAAATACAGAAGAAATCAGTAAAACGCATAGAAGATTTCTGTAAAAGAAACAGAGACTCTGTAAAAAATTACGGAAGACTTCTGTAAAATACACAAAATATTTCTGTAAAATTGATGAAGAATATGTAAAAAATTACAGAGGACTTCTGTGAAACACACAGAGGATTTCTGTAAGATTGATGGAGAATCTGTAAAAAATTACGGAAGACTTCTGTAAAACATACAGAAGATTTATGTAAAATAAACAGAGAATCTGTAAAAAATTACGGAAGACTTCTGTAAAGCATACAGAAGATTTCTGTTAAATAAACGGAGAATCTGTAAAAAGCTACAGAAGACTTCTGTAAAACACACAGACGTGTTCTGTAAAATAAACAGAGAATCTGTAAAAATTATGGAAGACTTCTGTAAAACACACAGAAAATTTCTGTAAAATAAACAGAGAATCTGTAAAAAATTACAGAACATCTCTGTTAAATATACGGAAATAAACTGGCGTCCTGGCTGACAGTTTTTTTCTGTAAATTTGACAGACTTTTTTTTGCAGTGTATGTGATTCTGATTCCTCTCTGTTTGCCCTGTCTCCTATAAAATTTTGTACCAATAATTATGGGACTCCATGTATGTTCCATTTCTTAGCAAATAAGTAGGTAAAAATATATTTTATTAATTCATCTCGCATAGAAAAGGAATGCGAGATGAATTCGGATGCGAGAGGAAAGGGGCATGAAAGGAATGCGAGATAAAGTTTTTCGTATCGTAAATTTATGCGAGACGAGAAATTCTCGCGAGAAATCTTGCGCGAGACCAGACTCCGTCTCGTCTCGCAAAAGAATTGTCTGTCTCGTCTCGCAATGCTAGACGAGAACGCGAGGCAATGAGAGATTTCTCGCGTCTATCCCTAGGCAGCATTGATATTGGCAAATATGCATATTTGAAAGGCACATCTTTTTTTTTTTCATTTTTTAAATTTACAATACCACAGTACTGCGTTGCACAAGTACGACAATTTGCTGTAGTAAACTTTCTTTGTTCCTTATCGAAGAAGCACGATCCCTTTTTCACTGCTAAGGTATCTCAATACCAGACCCCGAAAACCACCAATAGATTCCAGAAATAGTCAAAGTAGTACTGGAGAAATAGCTACAGGAATACCACACGACTATGACAGTACTGAGCAGGATTGTTCAATGAATCCATGCGTGTTACTTCCAAAATGCACTCCGTAAGCCCGAAATAGACAGAAGGGAAACAATAACAACAATCACCCATTAGCACAGGACACTAACTAGTGATTCAAACAAGTACAAGACATGCCTAACGTACTGCAGAATCCCACTTTTGATTGTAAAATCGTTCTACCTAAATTAGTAAGAATTCTTTTTAAGCTACTTGTGTATTTTTAGTCTCGTTAAGTAAACTATGCTATAAAGTTTAAAATGGTTAAGGACCCGGTAAATAAAGGTGAACACCGTGGCTGACGAGATATACAGGCTGCGGTACTGACATTTTGGTCACGCCCTTCTACACTCGAAGAGTCCTGTGATTTAGGGCATACTTGCCAACTCATCCCATTTTACCAGAAGATTTTCCACCACTGATTTTTACTTAACAATTTAAGCTTAAAATAAGTCCAAATTTTTAACGTAAAGTAAAACTGTTCTGATGGAAAATCCGGAAGAGTTGGCAGCTATGCTAGGGCATGTAGCCATCTTTCTTTGGTTATTTCGGACTAAGAGGGTCAACACACCCTTGGTCACATGACTCTTCAGATGCAAAGGGGTGTGGCCAAAATATCAGCACCGTAGACTATATCTCGTCAGCGACGGGGGGACACAATTACTTCGCCACAAACTATAACTGTCAGTCGAAATACTTCAGATTTTACTTACAAGAAATAAGATGCTGCATTATATTGTTGCAGTAATCTTTCTATAAACAGATTCGACTTATGAAAAACAAAATAAAATGAAATAAGATGAAAGTAAAACATAAAATCATGCTTTTTAGATGAATTGCAAGAGATACACAATGCGAGACAGGGTGATATGTGTACAAATTTACATGCATGTATCATACACTGTCTAAGATCTGAATTTATATATACATTTCAAATGATCGTGTTTTGGTAAATATATACATTTACAATATGCTAGTATATACATTTTAAACTATTATTTTATATTTAAAGGATACAATTTTACATCATGGCGAACATATAAATCCTTATGTTTTGACTATTAAGGACTACTGATTCCCCTTCGGTGATATTTAAAAGGATTTTACAGTAAACCATAATTGATATTCAGAATTTATATTCTAGAAAAGATCTATCCTCTTAGTTTGGGAATATAAACATGAAAATTGTACAACCTGTGTCTGACCATCAAACGAATAATAAAAGTGTATTAATATGACGAAAAATCCCACAGATTAAGATTTCTAATTTGTAATCACATGAAAAAACAAAATTACTAATGCATCCTGTTCAGTTTTGAAATATTATTAAATATTTTGAATTTTTAACATCAAAGTAGTCATTTCAAGAAATCTCTCTCATCCAAAGCTGATGAACCATTTTACAATTTAAGGATATGAAAATAATTTACTAAGGCATGCACCAAAATGAAAATTTTGTTTAGTTGACGACGAGAGAGCTCTTAATTTTTCTCTTTCAATACACTCCTCAAAAACAAATTTCCAGGCCTGTCACGTCAAATCGTAGATTAGATTTTGAAAATGGTTTCTTAAGATATTCGTTGCACGATTTCTACTTCAAGCAGAAGTTTACTTTAAAATTTGAAGTTTTTTTCTAAACCTTTAGGATTTGCAGTTAATGTGGCGAGACATTAAACTAAATCGTGATGCAGGTTGAATTGCACATTTAATTAAATATTAAAGAGTAATTAAATTTTTAATTGATGTTTAACGTTTTAACACAGCAAATAAAGCAATTAAAATTAGTTTGTATAGTGCATACATACGATTAATAAGATCCTATTTTCGGAGAACTGATGAAATTTAAGTCTTTAAAGTTTACACAGATTTATAAAAATTGGAATTTCTTTTCAGAGTAAGTCAAAGAAATGAAAAAATCAGATCATTCTATAGTCAATTTTTATATTTAAATAAACTTAAATTTCATTGCTTAAAACTGAATAAATATTGTTTATTATTTTTATGTGAATATTCTTGTACAGCACAATAATCCATCGTTTAAAGTATTGTTAGTAGTTTACATCTATCAGCATATGTTTACTCTTGGCTTAACTTAAGCTTTAAGCTGAAATTCCTACTTGATGGGTTAATGCCACCCTAAAAGGATCCATCCCTTATTTTTGTAACAGGAAGTTTAAATTTTCTAAAAGCCCTAAAATCTTTCTGAGTAGAGTTTAGCCTCTACTTTAGTCACGGCAATATTATTTATACATAATTGTTAAACATTCTTAATGTTACAGTACAAGAACAACATGATGTTCCCATACGTTTCTTTTCTTTTTTTCTTTTCCTTTTTTTTTTAATTGACAGAGGCTTATCGTTTATTGCAGTGTCTAACACAGCTTCTGAAGAGACAGACTGAAACTTTTCAAGCGTTTGACATACCTAGTCGAATTTATGCAACAAAATCCAGAGTTGCCAACTGCTCTGGAATATAATTTTAACCACTTTTCGTAAAGAGTATTTTAAGGCTCTGATTGTGTGCTATTGTAAGCGATCTATCGCTTGTTTTGCGAAGCTTATTTTTGAAAGCTGTTTGTGCATTCTTCATTGTTGAACCCTGAGTAACTGCTGATAATTTTCTCGTGAATTTCCACTGAATTTAAGCCCGTTGAAGAATTTTTATTGCGTGTGATATATAGCATCTGGGAATGATTCTGTGTTAAGCGGGTTGTTATAAAACATGTTACTGCTTATTTATTCCAGTGATTTGTGTATAGAAGATTGTTCATCCACTTTATAATAAAATTTGTGTTTCTTCCTGTCAATTGGACTATTTACAAGAACTTTCCATCTACACTGTACTTTTAAATTACGAACCCGAAACTAAGCAGAGTTTTCTGCAACAATAATTTTGAATGTGCTTGCATATCTACTGCGAGTACATATGAATATTTTTCGATTTATCAATATGCTCTCTAACAGAAAGCAAATCGATTTCAAACAGACTGCCGAGTGTTATCTTCAGGCTTGTTGCATGAGGAGTACTTTGCTATGATGCATACTGGAATGATGAACATTGGCGAGGTTGACGCACAGTGCAACTGATACGACTTTACTCGCGTATTACTGAAAACTGTTTATTTCTGTGGATTTCAATATCTATTTTTGTGAATTTCAACATCTATTTTTGTGAATTTTCACACCAATTTTTGTAAAAGTCGCTTTTTTCCTTAAAATAATTTACAAAACAAATTAAAATATACGATAAAATTCCAAGGAATGGTTGCTTTAATCGATTGTATTTTTGTCTTTCTAATCGATTATAATTTTGTGAAGGGCCCGTAAAACATGTATATGTATATACAGTGTGCCCCAAAAATAGCTTCCCAAAACTCTGCACAGCCAGATTTCTCGTTGGAAGTACTTAAAAATTGCCAAAGAACTGTACCTGTACCATCCATAGTTTACGAGAAAAAGAGGAAAAACAAAATATGACGTCACATCCGGTGCGACGAAAAACAACACGTAACATTAAATTGGACACTGGATTACCCCAGACAGCACATAAGCTTAAATCAAGTTTGACATTTCTTTGAATTTGACGCACTAATGCAAGCTTGACAGTTCAACTCATTCTAAGCTGGCAGCAAGCTTGCAGGAGTCAAGTTGAATTGTTAAGTTTAAATACAGCTTGATTTAAGCTTGAAAATTGGTACTTGCGTGATTTTTCCTTTTTAAAGGAGCGTTGATAGCGCCATCTGTGAAAGAGAATGGACATTAATTGTCTAGCGTCCTAATATTTGCTGAAAGTTCGTAAAAGATGTGTTTTATTTTATATTACAAACGCCATATCACCGGCAGGGCAAACGGGGCAACTGCCCAGGGCCTACAGATTTTAGGGCCCAAAAATCTTACATCTTACACTTTTGTAATTTTAAAATAAAATTACAAAGGATAAAAAAAAATTCAGAGGTTAAATAATCTTTTTAATTATAAAGTATGAACAATGAAATAATTCAAATTTACATTTGTATAAATTAATTTTAACTTATTTTTAATTCTTCGAAATGCTCTACATCAATATAGCATACCAATATGTAGGAAAATAACCACATTTGTAAAGAGAATTTTTAGCGTTAAAAAATAGCAAAATTTTTCAATTATTTGTTATTTTAAGAAATATTTACAAAAATGACTAAAGTGTTTGTATTCCATACATGTTAGCAACTGTGATATAGCATTTCGGAGTAACGTTTAACTATCTGTTTCTTTCATTTCAGATTTGTTAACACAAAATTTGGTACAGATTACTTAACACAAAATTTTGTTAAGTAAACCCATTCTATATTTCCAAATATGGAAATTCTTCAAAATAAAATACAATTAAACTACGAAATTGATTTCAAAATCAGTCGTTTGTCTCGATTTTGGCCAGCAGTATTGCTTCATGAGTGTTGCGGTACTGAAAGTTTTAAAACATGTTTTTTTATTTTAATTTTGATTTTAATTTAATTTATTTTGATGCATTATTTTAATTCTGATGCATCCCATGGAAAAATAAAAGAATCAAATAACACATCGCCCACTTATCAATTTGGCGAGAAAACAGCGTGGTAAGTCACTTCAAACTTTAGTCAAAGCTGCACAGGGCTACGGTGGCGGAATGGATAGCGTGCTCGACTACGAGGCCAAAGGGCCCGGGTTCTATCCCAGCGACGAACACTCGATGGAAACAGATTAAATTAAATTGAAATTTCAGCGTAGAGGGGGAAAATGCGCGGAAAAATAAATTATGTGGGGCGCGTTAGCCAGCGGGCGCCCCGTGTATTTAGGAATTTTTTTTTGGAAAATTTTTTAAGCGTGAAATTAAGCTTGAAATGTCAAGCTTAATGCAAGCTGGGCAAGTGTAAACTAGAACACTTGATTCAAGCTTGCATCAAGCTTACACGATTGGAATTTTCAAGCTTAATTCAAGCTTATTGAATTGATAAATCAAGCTTGCTGCAAGTTTGATGCAAGTTTGCTGTGCTGTCTGGGACATATGCGGGACTCGGTGTTAAGATCGCTACAATCATTAGATGTGGCACCTATGGATTTCCTTGAATGAAAATGTCTAAAAGAATTTATCTATCAAGTCCTAATTACAACAAACAATGATTCAGTCCCCCCCCCCCTTCGTACTGGTGTATTTATGCGGGTACGAGATTGATGGAACGTAAGCAGTTTGCCATTACATTGCGCACGCATGCAAGCCTCGATATGCACGGAGGACATTTTGAGCATCATTTTATGAAAGTATCTCTATTCTAAAAAAAAGTAAAGGCCGCTGTCGCCGCCGCTGGCGCTGTCAATAGCTTGTGGACCTATCTCCTCCTGAAGCGTGGGGATTTGAGTTTCGACTAAGGTGCCCACAGATTCAAAAAATTCCGAGGAACCTGCTAAGCTGACTTAAATTTCGAAAATCGAATTATTTTAGAAGATATTAATAAAAAACTGAAAAAAATAAACAGAATGGTTGCCAGATTTGGCATAAAATCATTCATTCCTTTGCAACAAAGCGTTTCCAAGTATTTAGAATCGCGTGAAATTTACAAAGTTAACACAAAATGCCTAATCACTCCTTCACCGTTTGGACGATCCGCTTGAAAATTTTCATGATCATGTATAAAAATATAGAAAACAATCTGCGCTTCTTAAAAAATTTGAAAATCCACCCGTTCCCTACTTTTTAAGCGATTTTTCGCTATTTTCAGCACCATTTTATTTCCGAGAGTCAAAAAAGTAAATCATTTGCGTGACAAAATTACCCTTTTCAAGTGAATATGACGTCATACAATTGGGATTCAAATTCGTTTAAAAGAGCTTTTCCAGATTACACAGTTTATTATCATTTTTTTTTTTTCACAAATAAATCGTTTGCATGGACACGAGAATAGCTGTGTACACAAAACGAAATCTTTCGATTGCGAAAAGATTCCGCGAGTTTCCAGAACAGCGTTAAATTTAATTTGGGTATATCTCTATTCTAAAAAAAGTAAAGGCCGCTGGCGCTGTCAAAGCATTTGGGATTTAAGTTTCGACTAAGGTGCCCACAGATTCGAAAAATTCCGAGGAACCTGATGAGCTGACTTAAATTTCGAAAATCGAATTATTTTAGAAGATATTAATAAAAAACTGTAAAAATAAACAGAATGGTTGCCAGATTTGGCATAAAATCACTTATTCCTTTGCAACAAAGCGTTTCCAAGTATGTAGTATCACGTGAAATTGTCAAACATGAAGTAGAAATACACCCATTTTACGCCAAAAACTAAAATTACAGGAAATAAGTAACTGAAAATGTGTTACACAAGGTTGACAATTTTCAAATAGTAAGTTCGCTTAGACAACAGGAGTTTAGAATTAGCGATTATCCGTTTTTCCAAAACAGAATAACTAATATCTTGAAAATGAAAAATAATTAAAATGCAGATTATTTTAAAGCCGGTTCGGTCCAGCTGGATGATTTGTTACCAGTAGAAATATTTGGCGGCGTTAACTATGTCATTATAGCAGTTACAGTACACTTTGGATATTTGCTAGCGTGACGAGATGGTATAATTCGTGGTGCTAAGTACGCCAATCTGCAAACGATTACGTAAATGAAAATATGGATAACGGTTTTCCGGTAACCTTAAATGAACAGTAATTATAGGTTGTGAGCATGTGTAAATCGCAAAATAATGAAAAGTCGCCATGGGTGGCAAGCTATCCTATCTGTTCCGAAGCTTTTATTAACTTTACATGTACGCAAGTCGCCAAATAATGAAAAATCGCCATGGGTGGCAAATTCGCAAGGTGTCCAATAGATTTTACATAGTTAAAAATACAGCTGAAACAGGTGTTCTGATTTTATTACGCTTTAGCTCCTAATTAATATAACTTTTGAATCCCAACATTAAATACCATTGTGTTTCTGAGGAGTGCAAATGATTTTTCCAGCGGTTATAAACGGACTCCGCACTCCAGGTGGGGTATAGCTCAGGACCCGTACAACACGGAATCCCATAACAAAATATCTTCCGTGTTATGAGGGGTAGGGGATCTACTGTAGTGTGAAGTTTAAATTTTTATATACCAATGAACCTGCAAGAACCAAGCAATGTGTAGCTCAGTAACATTCTATCTGATCCAATCTACGGGTTTTGTCTCTTGAAGTTATGTCTTTTTTACGAATAAGCCTTATTAGGGGCCGAATGTCTCATACGAAAAGCGAGCGTAGCGAGTCTGGGGGCCTTGGCCCCTAGTATGCAAAAAAAAACTATGTTCAGGATTCCAATGAAGGCTATTTTCCTGGACCGGAAATGACATTTCTGTTATTTTTCTCGCACTTTTCTTGAAAACTATAGGCTGTACAGTTATGGTTCTCTGGGCACTTTTTATGCACTCCCAACGAGAAATCTGGCTGTGCAGATTTTGGGCGCTATTTTGGAGACACCCTGTATATATGCAGGGTGAATAGGACATAATTTGCGAAACGAAAAGGGGTGAAAGAACAGCCCATGTGGAGCATAAAACACCCTAGAAACCCCGTATTATGTCTAACCGTTTCCGAGACATGGTGGATAGAAGGAAATTTTGTTTTTTGTTGAATGAGGTTTTTGAAAGACCTACGTGCAAAATAAGCACATATTTAGAAAGAGCATAAAAAATCCTATAGGGTGGTAGCTCTTCATAAAATAGAGGTATCAAG
>JAWZYV010016782.1:0-59105 GCA_038373885.1 Cheiracanthium punctorium | reverse complement strand
ATTTACCCTGCATTTTTGTGCTTGTAAACGGTCTCATCGGAGGGCAAAATGTGTGTTTCCTACTGTAGAAAATACTATTTTCAAATAATTGGTTAACGGTCCTTCTAATACGTTTCAGTGGACGTGAACGTATATAAGGGGGATGGGGTGGGGTGGTAATAGGAAATCTGACACCCTCCCCCTTAGCTGGACCCAGGGCTGACCTTCTGTTTGTAGTGGCCCGGTTGAAAACATTTTTAGGGGGCACGAACATAATAAATGCTAAAAATTCATGAATTAATAGATTTCCGCTTATAAAGCTAACATTAAGAAGGAACTAAAATACCACTAATGCCACTTTAATGGTCGTAATAATCTAAAGCTTATGTCTAAACCGCAAGGAATGTGCATGCTAAATCTGTGGGACCGTTTATCTTTCTGAAAGCCTCTCAAAACTCGGGATTTTTCGTGGAAATTCTACATTTGCCACCTTTTGAGGTCGCTCCAAATTTTTTTCTGTTATGTGCATGAGACGTGTATTTCGATCATCCAATTTTATGTTTACTTTTGCCCAGGGCCGCTCCAAGGGTGGATTGCGCCTTTGTGCAAACTACTTTTTTGGCGCCCTCCCGTCTCCTAAAATTAAGATTTGTTTTAAAATTTCACATAAATATATAGCTAAAATTTCTATTATGCCTATAACGTATGTAACATTTGTTTATACGACCAATAAATAGAAAACAAAAACGAATGTTCGTAGCATTGCATGTAACATGCTTATTACCACGTTAAAATTATCAAGCACTCGAAAAAGAAGCACATTAAAATTAAATAAATTTTTCTCTAATATCATAAAAAAAACAGGTATTAAAACTAAATATTTGCTTTTTGTGCTTTCACTGCAACAAAATTCTTAATTAAGTTTTTTAGATCTAATTTATCCAAAATTTCGGTTTCAATGCAAATCATTGATAAGTCTGTAAGTCGATCATCTTGCTTACATTAATATGGCTCAAAATTTCGTACCATATGTTAATTGAACAAATACATTTAAATAAAAATAATTTCGTTATTAAATTATCTGCTTGTACCATACTTATGTCTTTGGAATTATCTTCCGTTATCTCTAAAAGAGCTTGGTAAATTTCTTCGAGGTTATTCTTAGTGAATTATATTTTGATTTTTTTTATGCTTCAATTCGAGGTAAATGCTAAGACATCACTGTGTCAAACTTGGCAATTTTTTAAAGTTAGTGAAATAATAGCTATTATCATTGTGAAAAGACTGTTTTGAAGAACCCCTGAAAGCCAGACATTGTCTTGCTAGGTACTGAATTATTTAAATTAATCTTTCCACTACTGAATTCCAGTGTTTCTTTTCTGTTTCGTACAATTTTTGTTGTGCAGAATCGATGGTAGTACTTTTATCTAAAGACATTTTAAGTTGACTATACTTTAAGGTATTTTTAATATGTGATGAGATAGATTCATGCTTTTTAAGTGTGTAACTTAAGTGTGTCCAGTTGCATCCATATTCATAAGTCAGCTTATTACTTTCGCTGCCAAATAGTTTGCAATGGTAACAAAATGCTGAATTCGGAGATTCTGAATATAACAGATAAAATACGTGTTTCGGTGCTAAAGCAATGACATTTTGAAATATTATCCTTTGAAAAAAAATTGAAATAAAATGAATCAAGACACGATATTTGCTAAAATTTATTTTGGTGACGAAATGTAAGACAAAATATTAACTGTTTTCTGTCAGCATTGTTTTCCTTTAACAGCTGGAAACGCAAATATATTTTAATTTGTAAAGTGAGTCATATCTGCTCATTTAATTGTCAATATATATTTGTACCTCCATTTAAATAAACCACGAGCCGCCACTGCCAGTACATAACGTAGTAGGTGGTCTATACGTATGCATAGCTAATGCACAAAAGTGCCTGATCAATAGTCTTCCGGGAAGTAGAAAGCTGAAGACACAAAACAATTTACGACTCTGATTTGTCACACTTTCGGTTCTGATTTGTTAGATGTTCGGTTCATTTTTTAATGCGCTTTTATTAGAGATAATTCTACATTTTATTAAGAACTAATTAAAGCTACATTAAGTTTCGATTTTTAATTACTAGACGAGTGGTATTGTAGCAGTGAACTGTGCAGAAACCCCTGGCAGAACACTCCAAATTGCGCCCCCTTCCACTACTTCGTGAACAACTTTACTAATAATTTTTCATTCCCTCATAATCATTGTACTTAATAAAACCCTGCCAATTCTCCTTACAAACGTGCTATTTTGAAAAAAAAAAAAAAAAAAAAAAAACAGTGAAACTCCACCTACACTTTTTGTGATCCAGTTGATCTTGTGTTCAATTTTCTGCTTACGCCCAGACGGGGACCAGCCCTAGAATATGTGTCGACCCAGGCGCGTAGCCAGAAAAATGTTTCGGGGGGGGGGGTATGAACTTATAATCCGTATAAATAGACCGAATTTTTGCACGGCATTAATCTTGTGACCACTAATCGAAAAATTTCGGGGGGGGGAATATCCGATACCCCCCTTGCTACGCCCTGTGTCACCCCTGCAAAGTAAAAAGGCCCCCTTATATGCTCTTGATCAAGTTCTTCGTTTTTGAGTTCGAAATGGCGTCCCTGCGAACATCGCGCCCCGATACTATGCTTACCTCGCTTACGGTGTCGGGCCGCCCCTGAGTCCCGCTAAACCTCTAGCTACGGCCTTGCTAAAAATAATTCTTTTTAGGACTTTAAGTTCCACTTTTGGTGATATAATATGAAAATAGAATCACTAAAATTGCACGTTAACAATATTAACTTCATATACAACGTTTCTTGTCAGTCTTGCCTCCGTTTGGCGCCCCTAGCACCGAGGCGCCCTTGTGCGACGCACAACCTGCACAACCGTAAGGGGCGGCCCTGCTTTTGCCCGCTTACACTGTAAATATTCAGATTTAGTATGAGTACTATTTTAAGGATGAGAGTTATATTATAAAGCAAAATTTATACGAAATTAATTATTAATTCCAGTTGGTATATATTTGGAACTAAATCCTTCTTGATCGGATTCTCTCCCCCCTTCCAAATTTCTCAACCCCCACCCCCTCCAAAAAAATTTATTTATTTACTAGCTGAAGTACCCGTTCTTCGCACGGGAATGAATGGACTTTTTGATATTAAGATTTGTGGTGATTACTATTCATTGTAATAAACAGATATAGCAAAGTGGATATCGCGTTATATTGTGTCCAATAATCATGCATACCGAATTGCAAGGCAATCGTTTGTACGGTGCAGAAGGCCATGCGGCGTAGCGCAATCTAGTGGCGAGTTTTAGCAAAACGGATACGGCGAAAATATTTTTCGCATTCAGATATCGAATTTTCATGACTATCGGCTGGACAGTCCTGAGTTCATGTGTTGACGCGACATCTAGTGGCAAGTTATAGGAAAATGGATAGCGCCAAACTCTTCCCCGTGTTCAAATATCTAAGTATACCTATTTTCATAGCGATCATTTGCACAGTCAAGAAGTGATACACTGCAGGGCCATCCAGTGGTTCAATAAAGTAATGATTTGCTACAGCGCCGTCAAGTGGCGAGTTATAGCAAAATGGATAACGCCAAAATATTCTCATTGTTCAAATAGCTATGTATACTGATTTTCATAGCGACCGTGTTCAACTATCTATGTATACCAATTTTCATAACGATCATTTGCACAGTCAAGAAGTGTTACACTGCAGGGCCATCTAGTAGTTAATTAAAGTAATGATTTGCTACAGCGCCGTCAAGTGGCGAGTTATAGCAAAATGGATAACGCCAAAATATTCTCATTGTTCAAATAGCTATGTATGCTGATTTTCATAGCGACCGTTTGAATGGTCAAGAATTTGGCCTGCTGCAGCGTCATCTAGTGGCGACATAAAATAATAATGCATTGCAGTGTCATCTAGTGGTGAGTAACATCAAAAGGAACGCAGTTAGAATATATTCTTCGTGCTCAAATGTGTAAGTATAAAAAATTTTATGCCGACCGGTCGAACGGTATAGAAGTTGATGCTTTTCAGCGCCATTTAGCGGCAAGTTACAGCAAAATGGATAGTGAAAAATATTCTCCGTGTTCTAATATTCGCGTGTACCAAATTTCATCGAAATCGGTTGAACGATATTCGCATAGCAAACGGCTAAACGGAATAGAATTCGACGTTCTGCTGCGCCACCTGGTGGCAAGTTAGAGGAAAACGGATAGCATAAAAAGCTTCTCCATGATAAAAGACTTAGGTGAACCAAATTTCATGGTGCAACGGTGCTGGAGTTTTTCAACCTCATACACTCATGCCAACATTCATTTTTATCTATAACCAGTGTCATTATATATCCCAGTCTCAAATAAAATGCAGTTTCAAATCTAAGCCTCGCCAAAGTGCCAACATACGCCATTTTGCAAGCGTTTTTTCAGGAAATCATTCGAAGCATTGACGTAGCAGCAATAATATATGGGAAATGGTTCGACCGCGAAAAAGTAAAGCAAGCCTTTATTTGAAAAGTTGAATCCCTTAATACAGCCGAATTTTTTAAAATTATCAACTATAACGTGTTTTATTCATCATTACTCCGATGTACTAAATGAGAAGATTTCAATTTTCTGAAATTTGGCGGAATTCCCCCAACTTAAATCAATGTACTCATTTGGCGAGAATTCTCGAGATAGATCAATTGAAATCCCTTAATAACTGCATTATTTCTTCACGGATCATTAAAATTTAACGCTGTATTCTAATAAAACCTTTGCACTTGTTTTCAAAAATCTATTTCCTTAAGCTCTCAATAAATTGCGCCAAGCCGAAATCTGTGCAAACAGCTAGAACTCACTTTCACAAAATCGGCATTTGAGCCATTTTATTTTTTCGCCAAACTAAAATAATTTACCTATTAGCCTCGGAAATCTTCAATTCTTATTGTTTTGCGTGTAAAGCATTACATTCCTGCTCTGATTTCCCATGCACACGATATTATAATTTAAAAAAAAATAACCTTACGAATATAAACTAACAAAAAAAAATCATTATTATTCTTTTATTTTTACTTTGAGAATTTAAAACATTTTATTCGGCAAAATCGCCACACATGGCAACCACGATCCTTATTTCACACTTTTTTCACTACAGGGGTTACAATTACGGAAAGCTTTTTGCGTGAATAGCATAAAAAATCTCTTAAATTCCGGGAACGGGTGGACTTTCAAAGTTTTAAAGTGGACTACGATTTATTCTATATTATTTTACATATCTGTGCTAAATTTCAGGCCGATAGGTCCATTTTTGTGGATTTGTATACGAATCAAATCCACAAACAAACAAACAAACAAACAAACAGAATTTCATTTTTATTTATAAGATTTATTTATTTTTTTTTTTCACAGTTGCCAACCTTTACGATTGTTTAGTTAACCACTTGTTGGAAACAGTATATCTTTCCAAACGGTATCTTTCCAAAATAATATCGAACCCACATGTAGTACTAAAATATTTTTCTATATTCTAAAGTAAAAATTACTGTTTGCAGAAATGGGTAATTATATTAAGTAAAAGTTATCAATTCCACGTCACATGGCATGTGACGTCTATTGTACGGGCTCAAGAACGCCGGACGTGTGAGATGCGACGTCTATTAAAAAAGGGTTCCCTAGTAGCAATAACTCATCGGTCGATGAGAGGCGGGTGAGTTAAATCCGAGAAGAAGGAGCAATGGCCGATCACGGCTTTTCATCCAAAAAAGGGGAAATTTCATCGGCAACTGGTACAAAATGTCCGCTCGGGGGACCATAAAGCCGATCATCGTTTCCCGATGACACCGATGAAATAACGAAAAGAAACCGATAAACTGTTTAAAATATATTTGTTAATAAAAAATAAACGACTGGCAGCAAAATTTTCAAAAAATGTCCGTTCTGTTTATTATATTTTCGTTTTTTGTATGCCAAATTTCCGTTTTTCTGAAAAAAAAAAAAATTCTTCCTCCCCGGGGCCCGAACACTGAGCGTACTGATTACGAGATAAGCGCGCTACCCCTAGACCATCGAATCTTGTCATGTACAAGGCAAAGGGTGAAGTACCGGTTATTTTAGTCTCAGATTGGGACTTAGGGTGAAATTTTGACAAAGTGTTGTTCAGCTATTCTTAATAATAGTCAAATTATTCGATTGGTAAGAAATTAATTTCACTTTTTACCAATGTATGTAAGTAGCAACAACATTCATAATTAATAACTAAAAAACAATATTGCCAATTGTATAGGAATTTTAGTGTGATTTTAACTTTCATATTTCTTGGATAACTTTTAAAAATTAACTGATTTCTCTTCTTGCTGTTTACATTAAAGAGGTTTCAAAAGAGTTGCTCATTGTAATGAAGTTTCCGTTTTTCTTATAATGCAGCTGACGCTCAAATAGATTTTCTTTTTTTTTAAACACTTTTTTTAAAAATTATTTAAATATTACAAACGATTTTTATATAATAAATACTTACATTTTTTTGTAAATATTTCTTTTCAAATTTAAATTTTGTGGGAGGGGGCAAGGGGGGGGACACCCCCCCGCCCCCTCCCAACCCCAATACAAGAAATTTGAAGTAAATTATGCGATTAATTCAAGAATTTTTCAAAATTTCCCTTAGATTATGCAAAGGCGCATCTAAATTACGCAAATATTTATAGGAATTTGGGTAAAGTGTAAACTACTGGGGACACTTGCAAGGCCCGTTGACTATAGAGCTGCAGTTTCGGATAAGATATTGTTTTTCGGTTTCCCATCAGCGAAACTGCTCGTCTAGATCACTTCTATCCATGAATAAAAATTCATCAATTGCAGATTAACAAAAGTGCACTTGCCGATGACTGAATTCGACGAGTCGATGAGTCGATGAACGACCGAGCAGAAAACAAGCAGTCATTGCTACTAGGGTTAGTATTGATTAATGAATTTCGTACACTGGAGTTGAAAGAATATTGAGGTGTTTCAAATATGTTATCGTTCCAATTTTCCAGAAACTCTTTTAGAAAAGTAGTGACATTTTCTTGTTCAGAATAAGTGTTTCATCTGTGTACAGAATTTGGCTTATTTTTCATTTATTGCACAGGGATTAAATCGGCGTAAATATAAGTATCTGAAAGAATCAAAATGCATTTACAAATTTTCTAAATCTAAAATTGAATCGCACTTTTAAAATTTTTGACTAAAAATAACTAATTATTTGCAATCTGAGTAAACTAAATATCGGCTTAACCTTTCTTCAAATTTAGAAAACGGGATGATAAAACTGATAAAATTTAATCCATAATTTAGGCCGTGAAATGGTATAAAATACAAGTTATCGCCAAAAAATCTTTATAAAAAATGTATAACATGTACAGTCTCGTACACAGTCTAATGCAAACAGATTCTTCTAATAACTTTAGGTTAATAAGTTTGAGATATATTGTATTTTGAATTGACTAAAAATAAATAAATAAATTGACTAAAAATAAAAGAACATCCTTCTTGTCCAGAGATTCTGGACGTGCGGAAGAGTATTCCGCTGTCATTCCAATGACGTCATTGAAACGTCACGTCGAAATGGATAAATTTAATTTTTTGGTCAATGGCAACATTAGCATTGGAGTTTTGGTAAACAAAACAAACAAGAATTCTGATCTCGACAATTACTTTTAATATTACGATATATAAATAAAAAATTTAGATTAAAAACACACACTAAAACGGTTCCTATCAAGTGATAAGTACCTTTTAAACATTTTTTTTTAATATAATCTTTTAACACCAGTTTTTTGAGCGTTTTTTGTTCCTCTCCGATGTTATCTGAAATTATGAACGTTGTCATAATCCGGTTGAAGACACAAATCTTGTCTTTTGTACTTGTGTATCAATAACTCGTCACGTACATTACCTTATTTAGTGTAATGACTGGCCATTTAATTTATTATGTATAATTAAGTTCGACTCGTATAAAATTCGGTACCTGCATATTATTCCAGGGGCCGTTCTCGCCAAAATATTTCTCGTAAAATGTGTTGGTAAGCTGCTGTCAATCGTATTCCGACCATCCATAATTTGTATGTGTTCGGCATTTATCTTGACGAACAGTTCCTTGTCTTGGCGGACCACCGGGATAATACATAAGTACCTAAAATTCCAACTAAATTAAATTCATTTAAGCTTTCTTAGGTATCTTTTGTTTAATCTTAAATTTTTTAAGACTTAAAGTGGCCCTTTGGCATTACAGTGGACTCGTTCCTCCAACCCCTCTCCTTGGCTCCGGGCTTGTAAGCCCCACAAGACCTGCAGTGAATTGTAGGGGTCGAGGTACGGGAGGTGTGGGGAAGTTGAAAAGGACACCCATAAATTATTTATATGAAATAAAACCTGTGGGGACCCCCATTTAAAAAAAATCATTTTAGCACTAGTGCTGTTGATTGAAACCTCAAAAATATGACAACAATTTTGGATACTCTTCTGTTAGCCGGGTGCAAATGTCGCCAATTGTGAACCAAACGTGAGCAGAGTCACCAAGTGAAGCGAATGACAAAACGGTCAACGGAATAAAAGTTGAAAACATTCAACTATAAACAAATATTAAATAACAGTAAGTAAAACAAAGTCGACTATAAACAAATATTAATGAAGTGTAAACAAAACAGTTTTACCCAAAAAGAATGCTTATAAATATTGGTTTTTCCAGAATACGGTGATGTCCTTGAGAATTTGCTCAAATGGATCGTTCTCTCCTCGTCTCCACATAAGTTTAGCATTTGTCGTCTGGCATTGTTCTTTCATTTTGTAAATAAGCTCTCATCTATCTCAACTATTTTTTTCAGAATCATTGATTTTATTTTTTTCTCGCGTTCCGTTAATACTTCTACACAAATTTCTCTTAAGTAGTTGTTCCAATTTACAACTGTATTTCTATTCATATCCAATACAGTTGGTTCTATGGTTGTTAGAAATTTCATAGAATTCTACATTATTTGGCGATTTTTTGCCTGCGCCTGTTAATGGAAAAGTAGTCAATCTTGTAAGATTGTATTCTTCAATTTTCAAAATATATTCATGCAATGTGGTTGTCATGTTTATTGATTTTTTGGTAACATTAGGATCTAAGCAACAGACCAAAATGCAACTCATGGAAAACAGAAAATAATAATAATAATCATACAGTTTCTTCATTTGGTTTGACTAAAATATCATTTGCACGTTGCATGTGAAAAGACAGTGGGTACGAATTGCTTTAGAGAGAATATCATGAACTATGATGCACTTTGCAACATAATGAAACAAGAAAAACAAATAGTGTCAAGGAATGGATTATGATATATTTTTAATATAATTCACTACAGTACAAATTAAAAATCTGAAAGCTATTTTACATTTTTGTTTATTTTTCCAGAAAACCAGAACATGTGGACTGAAAAACTTTTTCTTCACCATCCAAACAAGCATAAGCACAGATCTGTTATAAGTACATCTAGATCTGTGTTAGAAGACGTCTGATAATTTGAAGGCTCTACATTTTTGTAAAGCACTAAAAAATTGCTTGTCAGAGTACAAATTTCTCTGTAAAGCCATAGCTTGATTATGACCAACGGGGGTCCCAGGTATTGATGAATTTGGGGGCTCCATCTATGAAATTTGTTTTATTTTTCATAAAATTTTGATATAAAAAAGAATATTTCGGAACAACATTTGATATTGGGGGCCCTGGGCAAAGACCCGATTTGCCCATGCGATAATGAGGCTCTGTGTAAAGCATAGTTTGGGTAACAATTATTGATCTATGAAAACTAAACAATATTTGCCCATGCTATTAGTATGATATCCTATAATTCTTAATATATTATTATTGTAATTCTCATTATTACATTATTACAGGCTTCATATGTCTTCAGGGAGACCTGGAAAACTCAGGGAATTGAAAATTGGCTCTTAAAACTCGGAAAAATCACCTGTAAAGTTTAATTTTCCTCATGTGTATGTGGTTTCTAATTAATTTTCCTGTGTGTGTTTAGAAATAAGTGAAGTATTTTGTTATTTTTATCCTAAATTATTGATTAAGTAATTTTGTCTTTTATATTAGGCTACACAAACCTCTTTTTTTACAGTGGACTAAAAAAAAATTATTATTGTAATAGAAAAACAATAAAGGAAACTCTCCCTCCATTAGTTTTAGAATTCAACTGTTTTTTTACTTCCTTGTACGTAGTATAAGGAAGTAATGTGATCCCGAAAAATTTTGGGGGCCAAATTTCGACAAAAAAACCGATTTTGACTACCTCTAAATTTAATTAAATTTTTTTTTTGATGCATCCTATCGTAGGCTAGCATGCACGATTATATTAACGTGTCTGCAACTCATTTTGACCAGCGGCGAGTCTGCTGTGGCCAGTTTTTCCATGCCGTCTGTACGTACGTACGTACGTACGTATGTATGTAACTCGCATATCTCAAAAACTATTGGTCGTAGAATGTTGAGATTTGATATTTAGGATTGTTCTATGATCTAGTTGTGCACCTCCCCTTTTGGTGGCAATCGAATGGATAGTTTATGTACAGGACCGCCCAAAAGATTCGAAATACATTACGCTCTATGGGCCGAAATTCATTAAACTCGCCTAACTCAAAAGCTATTAGGCGTAGAATGTCGAAACTTCATATTTTGGATAGTTGTAACATCTAGCTGTGCACCTCTCCTTTTGGTTCCATTCGACTGGATAGTTTATCTACAGGACTGCCCAAAACATTCGAAATACATTACGCTCAATGGGCCAAAACTCATTAAACTCGCATATCTCAAAAACTATTAGGCGTAGAATGTTGAAACTTTATATTTAGGATTGCTGTAACATCTAGTTGTGCACCTCCCCTTTCGATTCCATTCGTCTGGATAGTTTATCTACAGAACCGCCCAAAAGATTCGAAATACATTACGCTCTATGGGCCGAAATTCATCAAAGCGTTTTTTAGAGGTATTGGGCTATTTCAAACGACTCAGAAGTGATGTATGCTGTAAAGAGTTAGAAAATGAATTTCTCCATTAAAAAAAGTGTCTTTATCATTTGTAGTTCTGCTACAGGAACACTCAAAAGATTTCCAATACATTACGGTCAATGGCAATTTTAGGGGCATTCATCCATTACAAGCACAATACCGTCCTACCACATAAGTTAGGTAATGGTCCGACCACGGTCACGTGCCTCCCTCAAGAACTATGCCAAAAGTCGCCAAGCTTGGCGACTTTTGGTGTACGTGTGTGCATATTTAACTCTCAAATCTCAAAAACTATTATGAAATTTCATATATAAGAATGTTGTAACATCTAGTTGTGTATCTCGATTTTTGGTTCCAATCTACTGGAGAGTTTATTTACAGGACCACCGAAAAGAATTTTAGTACTTTAATGTCTATGGACATCTTCAATATAATACAACTGTAGACAGTCATTGTTTGGTACATGCCCAAAAACTCGCCGACTGTCCTCGACCTTGGCGAGTTTTGGCGAAATGTCGCCAAATTTGGCGATAGTCAGTCATTTCGTCCATGCCCAAAGTATCGCCATTTGTCATCGTTCTTGGCGAGTTTTGGCGAAATATCGCCAAATTTGGCGATAATCTGTCATTGTTTGGTTCATGCTTAAAATCTCTCCAAATTTCGTCGACATTGACGAGTTTCGCCGAAATATCGCCAAATTTGGCGCCAAAAATTATTTCGTATTTTGTATAACACTAAAACTTTAACCCGTAGATTTTTGAACTTTTGTATTTAGAACTATTGTAATATCTAACTGTTTTCCATATCTTTTTTGACAGCAATCGACTGAGAATTTATTTACAGGGTGAGCCAAATGACTTTAAATACATTGAGGTGTATGGATGCATTCAATTCATTGAAAGTCTGTGGTCAATGACTACTTTGGCTATCCCCAAAATCTCGCAGACTATCTCAAGTTTGTCGGCTTTTGGTGAAATATCGCCAAATAAAGTGTCAGAAGGAAATATTTCAAATTGAACTCAGCTTGGCGATATCGAAATATTTGTCTAGAGATCGCTAAACCTTACTATTATTGATATTTTATCTCTTTCAAACAAATAAGTTTAGAGGAAGTGCGTCGAAAATATTTTTGATCTAATGGACGTGCAAGGAAGTCATGTGTTGGACACATCAGATTTTTTACTGACCGATAAACAACATTCTTCTTTCTCTGCCCCTTTTAGCCTTTCTGGGAATACATTAGCCTATTATAAGACTCCACCTTCTTCTTCCTCCTTTCTTTTTCTAATTCTGCTTTGACGAACGTCTAGTGATAGCTATATGGTTTAAATAGCACTCTATAACTATTTTAGTGTGGAGATAATATTGAACACTTCAAATCTTGCAATAGTGGAATACATCTGATTTCCCTACCAGTGATGACATCGCATTGAAGTGCAACAGAAAAGTAGGATGGAAAAGTTGCTTCCTTACTTCGAAAAAGAGTCCACAAGTGGCTACAATGAATCTAAATGCTTTAAAAGGTTAAAAACTACACAAATAAAAACCCTTCGGTGGCAGCCACCACCTTTCTTCAGCCATCGCCGTTTCTTGCTTGCACGGATCTCTTCCTCAACATCTCGCCCCATCCCGGATCAATCTGTGCATGTGTCATGTCATTGACTGCATCATCTGTCATTAGGATTTGAAGTGCCTCCATTTTAAGTGCATAATTGATATTTTTATAGTTGGCTAGTTTTTTTGATTTCATTAAAATTAATATCTTTGGTTTGTTCTTGTGCTATTTTAGAGAGAGCTGTGCTGGGTTTACTGAATTTAATATCGTTAAAGTGTTCCTTTTTTCTTTCTTTAATTTTCCATTAAGTCATTCCTATATAGCAACCCGATTTATTTGAATTATTAAAGGTAAAATTTATATTATAGATTCCGGCAGTTTCATTTTTATCAATTGGGTCTTTATCACAGCGTATTCGTTTGAAGATTTTTGATTAGGCTTTATAGGAATTTTGATATTTTTCTTGCGGCTTCATGGGTTATTTTTATAGCTGCTCCCCTGCAATAGGGTATAGCTTTAGTAAACACCGGTTTCTCTGTTTGATGGCTGCTAATGTGTTCAAGTTTTTTCATTCTATTTTAAAAGAGGTTAATCTAAATGCTTTTTTCTCTTTGGAAAACATACACAAAAGAATGATGAACTCTTTTTTTTAACATGAGATAATGGATGAGCTTCAATTAAAATTGAAGGGTTTGATCAAAGGTAACATATTAATTCCTTCACAAAAACACCCAAAAAGAAACTGATGTTAATAGATGAGACACGTAAAACGTTGTATGTACACACATAAAAAGGTACTTATCGCATTGGACGATCCTTTCGGCCAAAACATTTTGCCACAAGGTGTGTTGACTGCTGAAGAAGGCTGAATATTTTTTCGTCCAAAACGATCACCCAGTGCGATAAGTACCTTTTCATGTGTGTAATTATATGTACAAAATTTTATTTATCTCAAATTATATTTCCTTGTAAAGTAAAAATAAAAGTATGTACATACTACTTGGGATACTCCTTTCCTGATTCGCTTATAATTGTCTGTTTAAGTTATTAATAATTGACTAGTTGTCTGCCAGTGGTCAAAATTTGACCATAAAGCATTAAATTTTTTTATTTGAGCTTCAATAAAGTTCTTCTGTCAAGGAGTGTATCTCAAGATTCCATACAGTGTAACTTACTAAAGTGACCACCTTAGCTAAGAGACAATCTGTCTAGAGTGACCACTTTAGTACAATTTCACATTACAACCACCACACTTTTCTGTGAAGACGGTGTTTTATTAAAGACTCTATCCTATTTTGCTAAATGCATGACCTACTGGCTGAGCAGCTCCAGCGAGTGGGTGATAGGGGTCATCTCCCTATACCAACCTTGGTGTCGGGAGCCTTCAGGTAAACAGTGGACTGTATTTAATTAGTAAGATATTTTATTTTTGTAGATTGTAATAACAGTTACTGCCAAGGAGCAGTTTTGTTGCATAAAGTTTTGAACTAGGGTTTAAATGAAGGAGCTGCTGGGAGCATCCGTACAATATGAGATCAAATCTGAATCTGAAGAAAAAATACAGAGAAGGGTTGCAACCCGTTCAAATAGTGTTGGAGCGTTGGCGTCAGACGGCAAGCGCGCCAAGGAGGTTAAATACAACTAATACAGAACATTCCGCCGCCCGTTGAAATAGCCATATTTCAAGAGGATATAAAAAAAAGGATATACATATATTTATAATGACAAAACATAATATAGAACATTTATAAAAACATAAAACAACAATTTGAGCACATGATATTTTGTTGTGAATTTGTTTTAAATTTTAAGTATCTTCAATAGGCAGGATACTTAATTTGGTAATGGGTCTTTTGAATTCACCTTTCGGTGTGCGAACATTTACAACACGCACCTTTCCGTCGGCACCTGGATGTACATCAATGATTCTTCCAATGGACCACTTACAAAGAGGTAACTCTGTCTCCTTAATTAGCACTAGCATGCCTGGAGTTACATTTTGTTTTTCAAAGAACCATTTGGTTCTTTGTTGGAGGTGGCTCAAATAACTGTTTTTCCATAACTTCCAAATATTTTGAACCATTTTTTGTGCCTTTTGCCAACTATTTAAACAATTATCCCGCGTGCCTGTGTAATCTGGTTCAGGTGGAGAATTAATAGCTCTGCCTATCAAAAAATGACCTGGAGTAAGCACCTCAAAAATTATCGGGATCAGGTGATAAGGGGGAAAGTGGTCGAGAATTTAAAACACCCTCAATTTGCACCATGATAGTTAAAAATTCCTCTAATGTCAATTTTGAGACACCGATGGTTTCGCTTGAAATGATACTTGAAGGATTTAACTCCTGCCTCCCAAAGACCTCCAAAATTTGGAGCTCTAGGAGGCAGAAACTTCCAATTTATGCCTTCAGTAATAAGATAACTAGAAATTTTCGTTATTAGTTTGTTTTTAAGGTATTCAATAAGTGTTTCAACTCAGAATACGCTCCAACAAAATTGGTAGCGTTGTCGCTAAAAATGGTGGAGCTTTTTTCCACGACGTGCGAAAAAATCTCTTTAGAGCGGCAAGCAGACCCTGCGTTGTTAAGTCCGAGACTACTTCAAAATGCACAGCTTTAGTATTCATACATATGAATATAGCGACATAGATTTTGTGAAAAATTCCCTTCCTTTGACCCTTGTACTTAATTTGGAATGGGCCACAGAAATCTAGGCCAACATTATGAAAGGGAGAGGAAGGTGTAACTCTCTCAGCAGGAAGTTCTCCCATAATCTGATTGGCAACAACTGGCTTTATTTTGAAGCACTTTATACACTTATGTACTACTAGTCTCGCAATACTTCTTCCGTTGATGGGCCAGAACTTTTGTCGAACAGTATTTAACAAAGTCTGAGGTCCGACATGCAAATTACTCTTGTGGTAGTACTCGAAAATAATTTTGGTCAATTTGCTATTGGATGGGAGAATTATAGGATGTCTTTTATCATAGTTTAAATTTGAATTATTAATTCGCCCTCCAACACGAATAACGTCCTCATTGTCGAGAAAGGGATTAAGGAACTTTAACTTACTTGAAGTAGGTACAGGTTCTCCTTTCTTTAGTGCAGAAATTTCTGACGAAAAATACTTACCCTGAACCTGTTTAAAAAGGATTGATTGCGCGTAATGAATTTCACTGATCGCTAATGGTCCGGATCCTTTTGACAAAGGGTTTTTGCAATTGTGGTAAAATCTAAAAATAAATGCTAAAATATTAATTAGTTTACAGAAATTATTAGTCAAGTTAATTAGGCTGTCGATGAAATCAAAGTTTGTTATAGTTAAGGCAGTCTTTGCAACTGGTTTAAGTTCAAGAGCAGCTGCATCATTCACGGGAAAGTCACTGTTTCGAGAAAAGTTCACAGATTGTTCTTTGAGGAATGGCGGTCCAATCCACCAAAGGTCATGCTGAATTAGTGCCTTGACATCGAGTCCACGCGATAGAACGTCCGCCGGATTTTCAGATGAAGCAACGTGGTACCATTCGTAGTCTTTCGTGAGAAGCTGAATTTGTGCCACTCTATTTGACACAAACTGTTTTAAAAGATGAGGAGGTGAATTGATCCACGCAAGGGCGATGGTGGAGTCAGAGAACAGTCTAACAGCGTCGATTTGAAGCTTTAAGGCCTCGTAGACTTTCTGGACCAACTTCGACAGCAAAAGACAAGCTTGTAGCTCAAGGCGTGGAATAGTCATGGTTTTCATCGGTGCTACTCGTGATTTACTGCAGAGGAGTTTATTCATGCACTCATTTGTGTTCGACACAGCCTGAATGTAGATAACTGCGCCGTAAGCAGCCGATGACGCAACTGCGAATCCATTAATCACAACAGACTGAACATCGGGTGTCAAGAAGCACCTTGGGACCTTAATGGACTCCAAGTCTGGTAATGCCTTGCAAAAAGTTTCCCATTGTTTTGAAATATCTGCGGGTAAAGTTTCGTTCCATTCTAATTTTAATGACCACAACTGTTGCATATATATTTTCGCCTTGGCAATAATTGGACCAAGAAGGCCAAGTGGGTCATATATCCGTGCAATTTGAGAGAGTACATCTCGCTTCGTAACACTGCAATTTGTAGTGATGTCAACCTTATACGAGAAAGTGTCACTGGAACTATTCCATAGCATGCCTAACGTTTTGACTGTAATTTCTTCCGAATTTCGATCGAATGGAAAAGTCTGGGGTTCAATATTTTGAACCTGGTTTGTGCACCATTTGTGCAACTGCATGCCACCTCTAAGAAGGAGTTCAGTCAGTTCTGATCGAATTTGTTCAAAACTTTCTAAATCGGATGAGCCGGATAGGCAATCATCCATGTAAAAATCTCGAAGTACAATGTTCGGAGCTAAAGGAAAATCATTTCTTTCATCTATTGCGAGCTGTTGCAAAACACGCGTGGCTAAGTAAGGTGCGCACGCAGTGCCGTAAGTGGCAGTATTCAATTGAAAAACCTTTGTTGGTGAGTGTTGACTGTCCTTCCACAGGATTTTTTGAAGTTTAGTTTGCGAAGGATGTAATTCGATCATTCTAAACATTTGTTTAATGTCTGTAGTGAAAGCGTAAATATGTTTTCTAAATCGTATTAAAATAGAAAAAAGATCTTCTTGAATTACCCCTCCCTTGCAGAGCAAATCGTTTAGAGAATTTTTCTGTGTAGTCTTGGCACTGGCGTCAAACACCACCCGCAATTTCGTGGTTTTGCTAGTTGGTCGCAAAACGCCGTGGTGAGGAAGATAGTAACCTTCATGGCAATCCTCATTTTCTTTCATCTCAACCATGTGGTGTAAGGCTTCGTATTCGGCTAAAAATCCAATATAAAGTTCCTTCATAGTCAGATCCCGGTCTAACCTGTGCCATAAATTATTTAACCTTTTCGAAGCAATGCCTTTGGAACTGCCTAACAATGTTTCAGAGCAATCTGGTTTGAATGGCATTTTAACAACATATCTGCCATCAGGCTTTCTAGAATATGTTTTTTCAAAATGCTCATTACAATAATTCAATTCTTCACTAGCAACCTTTTTGGTTTTTTCAACCTCTTCTACTTCCCAAAAAGCAGTCAATGCCTTATCGAGAAGCTCTGATTCCACGGTTAAAAAACATGAGTCGGATGTATCGATATCCGAATTTGAAGTGTTTAGATTGCCCGATACAACGTGACCAAAAATAGTTTCAACTAACATTAACTGCGAATCATCAATTTTAATTTTATGAGAACCTAATAATTGATAAAATATACCAGCACCGATTAATGCGTTTATACGCTTCGGTCTATTCCAATGATTATCCGCTAGCGTTATATTTTCAGGTAATTTTAAATTGGACGTATGAATAAATGTGGGTGGAAGCTCTGCAATTTTAGGTACTATTAACATATCCAAGTGATACGACTTAGTTTTGTTTCTGTTTGTGAGCTCAGTACTAACAAATGATTTTGCGGTTAAGCCAGTATCGTTTAAACCAGAGATCGAGACGAGCGTTTTTTGTTTCCGCAATCCTAATAACTCAGCGCTATAACTGGTTAGTAAATTCACTGTGGAACAACTGTCCAGTGCTGCGATTAATGGTCTATATTCACCAGCACAATCCCTTAAGTAAATCACAGCTGTGTTTAGAATTACACAAGAATTTTTTCTCTGCCGCACAAACAAAGTCGACTCTTGAGTGGTCGAGGGGGGGTCTGGCGCCTCGCAGATAGGCGATGATTCATTATGTTCAAGTGGATTATGCAGGAGAGAATTGTGGCTTTTCGATTTGCATAAAAAACAGCAGTTTTTTGATAAACAAGGAGAGGAATGTTTATTAAGGCATGAAACACAGAGATTGAATTTTTTTACTATATCAGCTCGATTAGAGACATTCATTTCTCTAAATTTATGACATCTATAAAGAGAATGCTTCTCGTTACAGTTTAATACGCAGTTTGATTTTGTATTCGTTAAGAGTGATCTCTGAGGAATTGGCTTATTGCTAGGTTTAGCAATGAAAATAGATTTCCTTTTCTCGGGCAAATATCCCTGCAAAATTCTGCTACGTTCTTCCAAAAAGCTTAAGAAGTTTTCTAACTTCGGAATTTCATTTTTACTCAGTTTCATTTCGAAACTTTTTCGTACTTCTGGAACCAGTTTTTGGAACAAAATGTGCATAATTAATATATCTGATAAGTCATTTGACTTAAACTCTAATAAGTTTAATGCACGTAGGTTACATCGCGTGTTATCAATCATTTGCATTAATTGATTCGGTGAGTCTGGGACCCTTGAGAGATTTAATAATTTTACAATGTGGCAATCAATGACTGCTCGTTTATTTTCATATCTCTCTTCTAGAGAAGACCAAAGTGATTCATATGTATCTTGGGCCGATTCTAATCTTTTAGCTTCTCCTCTTAGACAGCCCTTGAGATAGCATAGTTGCTGAGTTGGGCTTAAATCTTTATTATTTCCAATAATTGATGTAAACTGGGCTTTAAAGTTTTGGAAATCTTCATATTTTCCCGAAAATAGTGGTAACGGTAAGTCGGGAATTTTAAAGTTACTCACATGAGGGGTAGGGATTTCACTTTTGTTTTTTGGGAGTCAAACTTAGAGAGTAAAATCATTAAGCCTACCTCTGCTTCCTCGAGCATCTCTTCTAGTTCGGCTCACGATGCTAAGGCCTCCGTCACATCTGTTTTTTCTGGCAGTAGGGTGTAGGAACGAACGAGATCCGCTACGTTGTTTTTTAAATCCGTTGCTCCTTTTAGCTTGCTTCTAAGTAATATTGCCGCTTCCTCAGCATCTTGATCTGCTAGGTTTAAGTTCTTCGTAAAGTCGCAGAGTTTATTTATTTTTCCTTCGAGAACGCCTTTCTGGCGATTTAAGCTTGTTAAATTTGACATTACGCTAGTTGCTCCGGCTGGTCCAAGGACCAAATGTCGGGAGCCTTCAGGTAAACAGTGGACTGTATTTAATTAGTAAGATATTTTATTTTTGTAGATTGTAATAACAGTTACTGCCAAGGGGCAGTTTTGTTGCATAAAGTTTTGAACTAGGGTTCAAATGAAGGAGCTGCTGGGAGCATCCGTACAATATGAGATCAAATCTGAATCTGAAGAAAAAATACAGAGAAGGGTTGCAACCCGTTCAAATAGTGTTGGCGCGTTGGCGTCAGACGGCAAGCGCGCCAAGGAGGTTAAGTACAACTAATACAGAACACTTGGATTTCACACATTCAGTTTGTGTTTTGAACAATTTAGGCTAATCTGAAAAGTCTAGTGGCCCACTCCAAAAATTCAACCTAGAGCCATCCTCGGCTAAAGACCCATTATGTTCGAAGTTATAAAATCTTAAACTATTGGATGATTGAACTGTACTTGTTGAGACATACCACTTACCATGTATAAAAACTTTCTGTCTCAGTAAATTTGCACTTTTATCGAATGATTGTCCTTGAGAATTATTTACAGTTTTTGGGAGAGTTTTTTGAAAGGATATAGTGAAATAGTACCAGAATATTTATATGTAAAATTCTTTTATTGCCTGCAGTTACAGTTCAAACTTCGCAATCAATAGCATTACGATATATAAATTTGATGCACATTCTTGTTTCTAAATTGTAAATATTATAATGCACTTTCCAACATAATGAAACAGGAAAGAAAAATAGGCCATCTCATGACGATGATACTCTTTTGCTTATGTAAAATCTAAAAGTACTTCAGATTATTATTTTTTTTATTCTTCTTAAAAAATGTATGACTAATTACTGTGATTTCTGTTTTAGGGAAAGTAAGAACTCGGCAACCCATTAAAGCTTGGAGTTCCACTCAGTCCACTAGTGGCGGTGATTCTTATAGTATGAGTCACTGTCTTAGTCATTAATCCCAAGATGTGATTCTGGCAACTAGTCCATGTATTTCTGCATGAAAAATTGTTCATGTCTCTTCTGGTGATGAACTAGAAACAGATCAGGACAATGGTAAAAATTATAAATTGTTCAATACGCGATTTCTCTCTTGAAATATTTATTACTGTTATTGTTTATAGTAATCAAACTTCATTTATTTATTATTTGTCAAATGCCAGTTACATTAGCCGCTAGGCCATTCACTGGCACTGGCAATTGCGCTGAAATCTACAAGAAAAATCTGTCAGTGCTTCACACGCGTCCAAATGTTCTGCCGTCATTGGCCGTCCACTATCACATAAAACACACTACGGAGAATCTACTAGTCCGATGTCAAATAAATGATTCTGTAGACAGACATGCCCCGTCAAAAGTCTAAAAGAAGCAACCGCAACTGTTCGCGGGTGATCAGGAACAAAAGCTGGGTTTGTTGAAAGAACACCCCCCAAGGCTTGCCATTACAAGCTCGAGTGGCAAAATCTCAAAGTCTTTTGATATGCGAGTGATGTCAGAAGCTTATAATAGAATGGAGGCTTGCACTCGTTTTTAGCTTTTGGAGAACCACAGCCGCCTTTTTGGCAAGCCTATCTGCCATTTCGTTCCCATAAACACCGCAGTGTGAAGGTACCCACTGAAAAGATATCTTGCGGGAAAGTTCTTTTAAGACTTCCTGACACTGTTGAATGCACATGTTCTGACACTCTTGGTAAGCGGAGATGGCCTGTATTGCAGAAGTCGAATCCGACAGGACAACAGCCTGAATGAACGAGCTCTGTCTCGATGCAAGTTGTTGGAGAGCCACCTGAATGACTTTCAGTTCTCTATCAAAATGTGTGGAGTCAGCCCCAACAGGTATTTAGAAACTGAAAAGCTTGCTAAAAACTCCAGCTCCAGCCCCCTGAACCCTATCGGTCAGAGAGCCATCCGTGTATACATGCATCCATTCCTCAGCCGGAAAACGTTTCTCAACGGTTTCCAAAGCAATAGCTCTTATTGGATCTGGACTCATTGCCTTCTTATCTACTTTCATTTCCAGGCCCACACTGCACATCAAGGAAGCTATAATGCAAAGTAGGGATGTAACGGATATAGATTTTGCCGGATACCGGATATCTGAAGCTCCTTGGGTTGCCGGATACGGATATCCGGCACTCAACGTGTATTTAGTTATTCAGTATGTTTTTCATTATTTTTATATAATGACATCAGAACAATAAATTGTAAACATGTTTAACACATCATTTAAGCATTTTTTAATAATTGACTTATAATTTAAAAAAAAACTAAGTATCTTTACATATATGTGCATAAAAAATGTTACTTAAAATGTAAACAGTTAAAATATTCTTTTTATGTATACCGTGATGGCAGTAGGAAATAAATTGAACCATGACACATTTATTAAAATAAGTCTAATTGTAGATTATTTTCACAAAGAAATGCATACTTTAAAAAAAAATTATTTAAGAATAAGATATCTATTTTGATAAGATACCTTTAATAGATAAGATATTTTTTTCCAAACATGGGTTTAATGCTTATTTTTCTGTTTTATTCTTGTTAATATTAATTTACATTAGGTGATTTTTAGTTTTATTTTCAGTTAAATTACTTTTAGAGATTGATAAATGAAAAGTAAATCCCTTTTAAATATTTATAAAACAGAAATTTTCAGGTTATGCATTAAATTTCTTTAATAAAAAAACCTACAAGTTTAAAAACAAAAATAGATTTGTTTAATTGTTTAGCTTCTAAAATATATGAGCATTCTTTCACAGTACTAAAACTTATGGTACCCAATTCATTAAAAAAAAAAAAAAAAAATCTCTCTGCCGCTGTAAATAAATTTGAAAGCAGAATAATAAGAGTTTTTTGTTAATTATCAGATTTCTGGAGCAAATAAAAAATATTGGAGAAACTCCATGGGGAGAGAGAGTAAAATTACATTATATTACATCATTATAAGTATTAAAATGAGAGAAACTGCGTATACTGAATGCACATATTTTTCAAATGATACTACACAGTTCTTGTCATTAAACTTCCCCTATAAACAGCAGTCTACAGCTGAAAAGGATCAGAAGATCACCTCCAAATTTGCACATGGACACTACATGAGATGTATTTAAGTTTTTTTTTTTTAATCAGTTAAGTTCAGAAAATGTCCGCTAAGCAGCACTTTGCAGCATGAAATCAGCTCTAAGTATGAGCCTAACTAGTTATAAATGTGCTCAAAAACCACTGAACAAATGTTGAAATTGTGTGTTTGTTTTGAATGATCCCTTTCCAGTGTTGAATCTGCTGTTTTTTTCATGTTTAATAGCAACTTGAACATTTTTAACTTGAGTTTTTCAATCAAAATTCCCTAAGCACTTCTCGTGTATCTATATATATAAATGAATGTTTGTGTGTGTGTATATGACGAAGAAAAACTCCAAAACTGTTTCACCGATCACCAAGAAATTTGGTACACCTAAGTCTTTTGTCATGGAGGAGGTTTTTGTGCTACCCATTTTTCTCTAGTTTGCCACTAAGTGGCACTGCAGAATGTCGAATTCTATTCAATCGCTTGCTATGAAAATACCATTTAAACTACTGAACCAATGTTGAAACTGTGTGTTTATTTTGAATGATCCCTTTCCAGTGTTAAATTTGCTGTTTTTTCATGCTTAATAGCAACTTGGACATTTTGAACCTTAACTTTTTAATCAAAATTCCCTAAGCACTTTTCATGTATAGTCTATAAAACAAATTTGGTTACTATCTGTTCACCCGTTTTAGTAGTAGAAACCTATTCAGGGGAAGTTCGAGTATTACTATCTTGTAGATCACATTAAATTTTCAACTTTATCATTGCCACTAAATATTATTGATATAATTTTGAGTCTATTTTTTTCATTTTTAGTGAGGAAAGTAGCATTAAATTGCAGATTAAATAATACCTTGTTGCGCGGTCAAAATAAATTAATTATAGTATATACTTTCCAATTTAATACTTACATGATAGATACTGAGCATAAATATATATTTAAAGAAAAACATAAGAACATAACACAATAAGACACACACATACACACAAAAAAAAAAACCTTCAGAAAAAACTGTTCTTCCCCCCAAAATTGCATGGAGGTTTTTAAGCATTCTTTTTTCTATTCATGAATAGAGTAGTACTTATTATGCTTCATGTTTTGCATGATGAACAAAAGTATTTCAGCATTATGCGGAGCCAAACGATTTCGATTATCTGTATAAATTCTTTTTACCATCTTTCTGTAATATTTTAGGTGGTTCGTCAACATCTGTTTTTTTTTTTAAACAGAAATGAATTTTTAAATATTGGACTAAAATGTCCAACATTTTTCAAATTCCCATAGATATCAGGATATTTAAATTGTAGGTGGTTCCACAACAGTTTGGTAGACTGGCATTTCAAAGATTTTTCACACACAATTGATTTCTGTGCTGATTCAGAAGAGCACAATAGACATATTGCTTTATTTATGTCTGTTTCACTAACTCTAAAATAATCCCAAATGGGTGATTTAAGATTAGTCATATTGTAGTAACTCACACTAGTATTAACAAATGTTTTTTTTATAAAGCATCATGAATCAGGCTATGTGCATCTTAGAACTGATCATGAATAAAAAAAGCATGGCTGATGAAACTAAAGCAAGGTTTTACTTATGATTTGGAACCAAAACTACTATTTTGATTGGTCGGAACTGGAGGATGGTTTTAGTGCTGATTCCTAACCCATTAAATTCAAACCAAAACTGCTGTTCTTATTGGTTGTGATGTATAGCTCCAAAGAAAATCACAGTGGAATATATTTTTTAAAAACTTTAACTGTATGTCATGATAATATTTAAGAAAATATTAATAAGTAACTTTTACAAAAAAAGTTTTTTTTTAATTATCTCCTTTTAAAGCAATTAATAGATTAAAAAAATTTTATTTCCTTCAGAGAGTAAGTTGTATCTCAACAATATTTTCTAAATATACTTATATATTTGATGAAGGGAATCTTCATTAATTGCTTTTGAAATTGTAGTTGTGGTTTTGCTTTCTCTGGAGGAAAGAATTTTTTTTTTAAATCTGCTATTTACTATTCCCACTAATGTTTTACTAGTAAAAAAGTTACTTAAATTTTTATTTTTAATAAATTACTCAATTTTAAGAATTTTATTAAGAAACACATTAATAGTATTTGAGATAAGAATCTATAAAACTCAATTTTTGTATTGTGTAAAATATTGTCGATTCCTTTTCTTAATTGGATGAAAACTTGGAATCTGAAAGCAATTAGTATGTTCTTAATGCTGTACAGATTTTTAAAAATTGACATAAAATTGTATGTTATCCAGAATTGTCAGTCATAATGATACTACACAGACCTGTAGACACGTGTGCGTCTACAAGGTACATACCCACCCCACTTCAGAATTCTGTACCCAACTTGCCTCTAATACATGCAAGATGAATTCATAAAAACTTACAGTTAACAGTAAACAGTTTACTTTCCTTTGACAGCCTTGAAACTACAATGAATGGGTTACATTTTTTGTCAATGAATTATTGTTATAGTCGATGAATTAAACAATAGTTTTCCTTTACTTTTATTTTAGTCTAAAGCTCTTTGAAAGCCATAGATTTTATTCAAAAATAGTGCCTACCCAGGTTATTTTCAGCCCCACCCACTCATTTAATCTTGGATAGAAACCTGATATTGCAAATCAATTTGATTGCATGATAAGACATCCATCAAAAAATATATCCCTCTAACTTATGTCATCACTTTATCAAAAATGTCCAAGCATAATTTTTCATCCTGTCCCATGTTATAGATAGAACTTTAGTAGTATATAGCCGGATATCTGGTAGTTATGATTCGGATATCTGACGGTATTTCAGATACTGAAAAATCGGCCGGATAGGCCAGATACTTGCCGGATATCCGTTACATCCCTAGTAGAAACTGAAAAGCTTGCTAAAAACTCCAGCTCCAGCCCCCTGAACCCTATCGGTCAGAGAGCCATCCTTGTATACATGCATCCATTCCTTAGTTGTAAAACATTTCTCGATTGTTTCCAAAGCAATAGCTCTTATTTGCTCTGGACTCATTGCCTTCTTATCTACTTTCATTTCCAGGCCCCAACCGCACATCAAGGAAGCTATAATCCAAAGGATTCGGCAAAAGCAGCTGTGCCGGTTTCAGTGTTCTTATAGGGTTGTATTGTTCTATATGAGAGACACGCTGCAGGAAACCATTTTGTGTCTTCAAATTTCGTTGTCTATTAAAATCATAGTTCCTCCAATGAGCATTACTTGGCAGATGAATAAATTTCTGGAAAAGGATGAAAGCATTTCTCTGAATCAGGTTTGTCATGGGTTGATTTGCCAATATCAACTGCATTGCCAAAATGGGGGTCGTTTTAACAGCTCCGGTTATAATGCGCAATGCCTGATTTTGGAATACCTCCAGACGTTGCATCCCATCTCTCGTAGGCGAGATCAATGTCTCACTGCAATAATTTAGTATATGTTGAATATACATTTTATACGTCAAGTTGAGAGTCTCTCTACCACATCCCCATTTAACATCGGCTAAGCATTTAAGGATAGGTAACCGACACGCAGCCTTAGCAACGACATGCTCAGCATGCTGTCTCCAGCTTAAGCGCTTGTCAAAAATACAGCCAAGATAGGTGGCACCCTATACTTGTAGTGCACCCTGGGTTATGCAAAATCTGCTACAGCTTGCCGGATAGTAATCAAACTTCTTTCCCAAGTTTGCCCTTTTTAGAACTCTCAGCACCCTGTTCTTTTTTGATTAGTATGAACTTTGGAGAAAGGTCTTTGAACATGGCATCATTCAGTTAGTAGTACTGTGTTATTGTCGCTCATGTTTCTAAAAACCTTTATCCAATTTTAAGAAATAGTCAATACTTCTTTTAAGAAATACAAATTTTGAAAAGTTTTCTAAAGAATTCAATTGCAATAGAGGCTCGAAAAAATTTAGGCTGTCTTTTTAGAGACTGTAGTATGCACTTTTACAAATGGGAAACCTATAACAGTTACAAAATATTCAGGAAACAATGTTAAACATGCAGTATTTTGCAGTATTTCCCTCGACAGACAACTTTGCAGCCTATTTTTGAAGGCCATTTTCATGCTTAAGAATTTTTTATGAAAGTTGCATGAGACATAGATTTACTGTTCACAGTTTGTTTGATGAATAAGCGTTATTGTATTTTCAAGTGTTTAAAATCATCCATTTGTTTTTAAATCTGTTCAAAAGTCTTGTGATGCCTATTACTTTGTTAAAGGAACAACTATTAATATATTGGCTATATTGGACCTCCAGTTACAGCAAATATTTTGCTAGGTCCACAGAGGGTTCACTCTAACTCAATTCGAGTGTATTACATTCACAAAGTTCTTAAAAATGAATCTGTATTGGAAACTGTGATCGACTGTGTGAAAATTTATCTATTCTTCCTATTACTAGACAATGCGTGCATACACCCAATAAGTGCACTCAGTGAAATGCAACTTGTTTTGAAAGTATTCTGATTTTTAATATTTGTTTGCAGTGTGGTCTTGCTAGTCACGAAAAGTGCCCAGAGCCATTGGCTATTCAAAGTGAGCAGAAACGCTTGCCAAGGAAGATGACAACATTTGGTGTTGACTCATGTGAATGAATTTGGTGAGAACATACCATACAATGTGAATTAGCCTTAATCTTCCACCTCAGCTATACACTACAGTTTGAAGGTATATCTTTAATGTATTTTTTATTTAGATTTCTCACATTCAAAATAGATTATTTTAAGGATAGTGTAAGGCAGTTTTTGTAGCTCTGGCTGCACATTTCAGCCATTAAAATCTACTCTTTAAAACTAATAAAGATCTGTTGGAAGCTGACTAAAATCAGTTGAGTCGATTGTCCAAAGCGTTTAGCTTTTCTTAAGAATGTTAAGATCCAATCTTTTCATGAATTTCTCTCATTCTTCTGTCCGCAGGGTGTCCACCAGCAGCTGAAAGGGAGACTTTTGCTTCTAAGATTAGGCAACACGGAATAGCTTTTTGGTTAAAAAATGTTATTTTCATACTAGTTTCAAATATTGGGGGACTTTTCCTTTAATTTAGGCAACGTGTTAGACGATTGGAACAGACAAGTTTCGTTCTTTGTCGTTTCTTTTCCTTTTCCAAGCTTTATCTCCTACCAGAGTGACTCCCTAGGAATGTCTATTTATATGGCATAGCTATTCTAGGGACCTAACAGTGATTGGATCACTGTGATTTTTTTTTTTTTTTCTTTTTTTTTTTGTCTTCATTGAAAGAACTATACATGTGGAAAAACTAGAAAATATTAGCAAGATAAATTAGGAAGTTTGAAGTGTTTCGGGTTGATTAGTTTACCAACCATATGAAAAATTTCAGAGCTGGGAGTCGAACCCTAGACTACCGCTTAACATTCGCGCGCTGTATCACTGAACTACTCTAGGATGATTTTCAGATGAAATTTCTTGCATAAGAACTGTTGGCGCTTATTTTATACTGACACAGACTGAACAGATGAAATGCTATTTTGTGGCGACTCCGATACGCCGCATAAATTAACCGTATTTTTTTAGAAAGTGAGAGATCTCATGCTTAAACAACCCTTTATTAAAATAGAAAGTTTGAAGGGTTTTTATAAAATTATTTTTTGTAAGTGGTTTGATTGTTTTAAAATTTACTAGAAAGTTGGACAGAGTTATATTCAGAAAGTTATTTTCAGTCAAAAGTTTATTCCAGTACATTATCATTCCATTATTAATTATTCCTCACCCTGTTAGATTTCTTTTTGTGGGTGCTTATCTTAAAGATAGTGTTTTCTTGCAGAGAAGTCTTGCAAACATCTGAATTAAAACAAACCGTAACTGAAGAAATCTTGTCAATAACACCAACAAATTTGCAAAGTGTGTCAAAATACTTGGTTTGACGTGTTCATTAGTGTGGAGTGAAACAATTTTTTTTTTTCTGAAAGGTGAATGGAATACCTGGGGAAAGTGGGTGGGTGACCTAATTAAGAAAGCTGCAAAATAATTTTTGTCTAGGTTAACTTTCAGAGGTGCCCCAAGAGTCCCAAACATTAGTAATTAAAAAAAAAAAAATTTTTTGACCTGACTTCGTTTGCAGTGAAAAAAAATAAAGAAAAATCTGAAAGGTGAATGAAATGCCTGGGGAAATGGGTGGGTGACCTAACTAAGAAAGTTGTAAAATATTTCTCTAGCTTAACTTTTAGGGGTGTTGCAAGAGTCTCCAACATTTGTAAATTTTACTAACTTTTGCTAGGTATTTGTGTGCAATATGCTCTCATAATTTGCCGATAGGGCATTACGCCTGTACGTGGCAACAGAAAACCCAAGTAGACAGTTCAAAACTTTGTCATCTTTTGTAGTGAAAGTGTACTGAACGATTGGGTTTGCTATTAAGACCCATTCATCTTGTACAAAAGGAGCCCAACATTTGTACTCGACAATCCAATTAAGTCTGCACTTCAGTGATGATCTAAAGTTAATAATTGACCCTGCCATTCAAGGGAATGGTTATTTTGGGCATCCTGAAAATGTTATGTATGCTAGCTGGCAACAGTAAGACAATTTGCGAGTTAGCTTTACGTCGTATTATGAATGCAAAATCTCACCAACAAGCAGGAGTACTTTGTCAATTTGTGGTTCCAGCATTCAAATTTCAGTCTTCCAGCCACATTCAATTTATAACATCGCAACAGTTGTAAGTCCTTAAGCCACCTTTGACAGCCAATTTGTCTCTTGAGAAATTAAAAGCAATCTCAGAGATGGGTGCTGCGCTAGGTGACAACATGACTCTTTTACCATGCCACACGAAACTGTAGAGCACTGTAACAAAATGGTCACTGAAGTGTCTAGAGCTGTATGTGGGCAAGACGCAGGCGATGAGTTTATCAGAGGCATACTTTTATCTAGAAAAAATGTGCCTTCATTTGAAAGCAAAAGAGAATATTTACTGTTGGATAGGATGTTACCGAGCTTCAGATCCTGCAAGGGGGAGGGGGGGGGGAATCACTTCCTTCTCCCACTTTAATGACTCAGTGGGTTAATCACTACCAAACAGCAATCCAAAGATCTATTTAATAATGATTTCAGTCACATATGTTTAACTATTTAATGTCCAGAAATATGGAAAATATTCATAAAAACTGAAAAAAAAACTTTTTTTGCAGAAGTTTGAGGTCTTTGGGGCACCTCAAAACCAAAATGTAGAAAGTGCAAACTTTAGGAATCTCTTAATTATGTAGCACGCCAGCTATTGGCAACTATTCCATACTAAAATTCGGGAAAAAGTGTTTTACCAGAATATTCATAAATATTGGACATTATTGCAAAAGTTTCAGGCCATTCGGACACCTCAAAACCTCAATGTAGAAAGCTCAAACTTTAAGAATCACTTACTTAGGTATCTCACCAGCTTTTGCCAACTATTACATTCTGAAATTCGGAAAAAAGTGTTTTTTCATGCAAGTTAACTCCACGCTAGTGTTCATGTTTGCATTCATAAGGGTTGCGAACATTTTCAACATTTGCTGTAAGGAATAATAATGTAAAAAGTGTGAATTAAATTATGTTTTTTAAAAACAAAATTATCACAGGATTAAGTAACATTGTGCGTCTCTATTTCTGTTTTACCTCACAAATTAAATTGTAACAGTCCCACTGTGATGGAAATTGTCTCCCACACTTAAATAAGGTTGAAACAATTATACTACAGTGTTCGATTAGTTGTCACATCTTCCAGATTGAAGGCTAATGAGAAAAACCTACGGGTACTCTTTTAAATGGATCACCCTATATAAAGTTATATATGTGATACAAAGTGCAGTATTTTAACCAATTTTCAAACAGAAATTTTAATGTGTGCATATGTGAGCTTTATGTTTATTAGGTCATAATGCATAGTTTAAAAAAAATCACAGCAAATATTGAAATAATAACTATGTAGATTGTGAATTTTTTATTCATTTCTTTTTAACCTCTGTACAACATTTATTATTATAGTTCTTTAAATATGATTCAGACTCAAATTCACATATGGTTCTCTTATATTTAGCTCTCACTTAAAAATATGTACTTCTAGCTGCATGCCCATTCTTTGCACAGTATGGAATGAAAATTTCTTACATGTGTAATTTGAATTGATTTCAGTGATGTGGAATCTAAAACTAAGCAAAATTATTTGACTCTTGACATAAAGTTTGTGTCATGTGTACTAACCTGAGATCATTGCAATATCATGACACAAAATACTACATCAGTGTCATTAGCGATCAGAAAAAGAAAAGCTTGATGGTTTGCAGCGAAAAACTCCTCACTTTCAAAATGTAGGATTATGTTCCTCCATAAAGGTTCTATGTACAGAAAAAAGAATTTTTTTTTTTCAGTGTAAGTTATAATTACTCCTTTACAGTCCAAAAGTAGATTAACTGGGATTTCTTTTACAGTAGTCAAAATCAAAACATGATGTCATAAATTAAAAATTGCATGGCATGCATAAACTCTTTCCACATAACTACTAATAAAATAACTAATTATTTTAAATACACATCATATTTAATATCAAGTAACTTTTATGGTGTTATTTGGCAAAATTTTTAATTATTTTATTTTTAAACACCAGCTATTTTGAGTGATTTTTGTTATACATCACATTTGCAATTAGATCGATTCTAAATAGCTCTTCAAAGTTTCACAGTTTGACATTTTCACAAGGTTAAAATAAATAAGCTATTTTCTATTATTGTACCATTGACACTATACCATGTTAATAAATATTGTGTGAGTGTTAAATGAAAAGTGTTTGTTATATTCATAGTTTTTCAATAAGTGCCATGCAGCTAACTAAACAATCCTAAAGTAATCCTGCATTAATGTATATCCTAAGGTAGTTTCAACAGAAGAGACTACCTGAATATTTATTAAGTTATTTTTTAATTAAATGCAAAAGATAAAATTTTATTTTTTATAATTAATTGAAATATCTGAATTTTTGAAAAATTTTGGAACTTAAGGGGAATAGTACCTTTAAACTTCTAAAAAATCGATTTTTCAAAAGTAATTTTAAAAAATAATTCAGATAGTTAGGAGTATATTAAAACAAACTGCATCAAAATCGAACGAAAACTACGCCCGCAGAAATTAAAAGTAATAAAGCTAACATGGACATTTCCTATAAACGCAGTGTAAAGAAACTTGATTTTCTCAGGTTCTGATTTTTGCACTTTCCCACAAGATTAAAAAAAAAAAGTTATGAATGGAAAGTTATGAAATTTTACGTATGGGTTGTACATGTAGATCTTTATTCACTGAACCTCAGATTTGATTATGGGACTAAAATATTTTATTTCATAACATGATGAATGACAGAATTTTAAAATTATTGAGATTTTTATGATTTATCATGTTATAAAATAAAATATTTTGGTCCCATTATCAAATCTGAGGTTCAGAATGAATGACAGAATTTTAAAATTATTGAGATTTTTATGATTTATCATGTTATAAAATAAAATATTTTGGTCCCATTATCAAATCTGAGGTTCAGAGAATAAATATATGTACATACAACCTATATGTAAAATTTCATAACTTTCCATTCATAACTTTTTTTTTTAATCTTGTGGGAAAGTGCAAAAATCAGAAACTGAGAAAATAAAGTTTCTTGACACTGCGTTTATAGGAAAAGTCCATGTTAGCTTTATTACTTTTAATTGCTGCGGGCGTAGTTTTTGTTCGATTTTGATGCGGTTTGTTTTAATATATTCTAACTATCTGAATTATTTTTTTAAATTACTTTTGAAAAATTGATTTTTTAGAAGTTTAAAGGTACTATGTCCCCTTAAAAATTTTAGCCATAATTAAAGTGTTAAGTTATAATTATTGGCTCTAAATTTATGTTGCCATTAAATATATTTTTTGTAGTTGTTCTTTAAAAAGTCTCTATAGTCAAGATTTAACTTTGATTTTAAATCTAAATTACGTTAAGTTTGAATGATCTGTGTTATTAATATTATCAGACCCCGTAGCAGAAAAATGCGAGACGCAATTTACACCCTGCAGAATTGGTTTCATAACAGTATATATTGTGTGCGGATTATTTTTTTCGGTCATGAAAAAAATTCTTCTTCTAATTCTCAAAATAAATATTTTCTGTTAGAAAATGCGTAAGAATGAATATTTTTTCTCCCTTGCAGCTCTCGGGCTCTCGCACGTCAGTTTAACATGCATTTTACATTTTGCTGTGCCTGTTCTAGTCAAGTTGCTAGCAATTAGTTTTTCAATTAATATATTGTTTCAAAGATACTCTAGGCAGCAAACATATGCAGATAGCAAATATAAAAGGAAATTTTGGGTTCTCTTTTAATTGTTTATTGAAATGGCTGCATAGCTGGATAAAGTTGCTTGCTTGGAATGCAAAAATTCGATGTTATATAAGAAATTGAAAACACATTACTTACGATTTCATAAGGGAAAAAAATTATATATAAATCGGTTTCCAATCCAAATTGTTAAAGGCTGTTAATGAACTTTCAAAGAAAATACCTGTATTTATTAAGCTTTTTACACACACACTTTCAATTCCAGTATCAGAAGTTTCCTGTGAAAGTTGGGATCAGTCATTGAGAAAGTGAGCAAAAGGCAATGATGAACAAGCTGTTGGAACTGCTGATCAGAGAGTACTTATATTTCTTTATGACCCTCCATCTGGTTAGACAGGAACCAGAAAATTTTTGAAAGCTGCATTCATTTCCATGTTTGGAGTCTATTATTACAAACATTTTGCTAGAGTGAGGACGAACAAAATTATGGACAAAAATACCTTATGAGGGAGTTGTCGGAGGACGATTAAGAGAAACGTTCCCTCGGCCGCTCACATGACGTATAGTGTACAAAAGGTATTTGAGAAAAACTGACGGACAACTGGAATACACAAAAAGGCTGCACTTTATTGTAGGTATCTTCACAAAACAGTTATTAAAGAAACAAGTTCAATTACGCACCGTACATTGCTTCAAACACCAGGAACATATCTAATTGTTCCGGCCACACGGCATGCCGGAGTTCCATAAAAAAAACGAACACAACCTCCTCTGACGGAGAGCAATCGAGAAGTCCTTTCAAATCTTCCTACAAAAACTGCCAGCTCTCTACAGGTTGGCGAGTAAAATATGAGCACTCATAAGCCACTGCCCCACGTGACAACCACCGTCCGGTAGGCGTAAACAATATAAAAATTTGAAACAAACGGATTTAAATGATTGATGCCAATACAGAAGTGCCAGAATTTGGCGATGCCAATACGAAAGGCTACAACCCTGTGAGAAAACACCGACGGAGACCGGGAGGCGCTAAGAACTAACACAGCATATGCTAAAGCGAAATTAATTTAGAAGGGAAACCCCGAAAAATCCCAGACATAGCGTCGCGAAAAGAAAGAATATTTTATCGAGCCGAAAAAACAAAGTGGAGAGAGATTAATACGGAAAACGAAATTTTGATTTAGAAAGACGAAACATAGGAACATTATTTTAAGACGCGAAAAATATGTGAACTTCGTCACATATATCTCTCCACAGCCCAACAAAAAAATTTTGACGCCAGAAAATTTTTTTTAAACAAAGAACTTTAACCCTTGAATTAAACAGAAAGCCTAACATGCAGCACTTATGAGGGCTCATCACAAAAATACAATACCAAATAACATAACACATTATAAAATTATACATCACAAAATACCATTTGCAAAAATATCAACAATATTCTGCTACAAATAAAAACAATATAAAACGATTCAATTATCCATTACATACCAAAATTACACATGTGCAAAAACTAAAGAAAAATAACCTTGAATATTCAAAATAATATATGTACATATGACGTCATAAATGTGAGATCTCTTTATGCGAACAACTTTGCAGATAACATTGCAAATAACTTTGCAGATAACATTGCAGATAACATTGCAGATAACATTGCAGATAGCTTTGCACGTGCAAAAACATTTACTTTCAAAGTCCTTTGCATTATCAACGTCCATGCAAAATAAGAAATGAAAGTTTCTCAATATTATTAACAAATCTCAAATGTACTTAGTGCACTTAATCAGGTTTAAATTTTAAAATAAAGTTCAAAGATGAAGCTTCTAATTAAATGAATGTCAAAGAAGATTCTAATAAAAGTCATGACATAATTTAAATACATCAAGTCAAAATGATTGCAATCAATACCTGAAATGTGTCCAATGCAATTTAGTTGCAGTACAGGTATTGCTATCAACTTTCAAAACAAACTCTCTTTTTTTTTTTAAAGTTTGTTTATTTATTTATTAATATATTTTTTTAATATCAAACACAATTTACTTCATGTAAAACATAATAAAACTTTCAATGAATAAAAATATCAAAACATATATAAATATTTTTTTTAAAATATGAGCTTCAAAACAATTTAAGATTTTTGTGACCAAAAACAGGAAACTTTCAAACAGACGAAACATGAACATAAACAATACATGCAAAAACTGGACCAGCCAGATACAAACAAGATATTATACAACAGTGTACAAAGCAAGGAAGTGTCTGTGGGTACCTTCACAAACACGCCATTACTAAAACGAAAACATGCATCTACTTTCTAGGTCTTAAATTATACTGATTATGTGAAGTTGTAGGTAGATTAAAATTATCTGTAAAACCATTATGGTAATGATTATTACTATGTAAAGAAAGATATTCATAACGTGGAGGAGCTAAAATTAATCTATCAATATGTACTCTCTGAGGTTCGAGATGGGGAGCTTGCAAACGTCTAATAGAGAAAGAAACAGGTGAGTGTTTTTCAGTGATCACATAAGGACCTGTGAATTTAGGTTTAAATTTATCCAAAGACTTTTTATAAACAATGTCATTTACATTTAAATCTCTGAGCCTAGCATGTTGTGAGTGTCTCTGAAAGCGAATCGTTTGTGAAGAAATAATGTTTTGATAAGCTTTCTTATAAATAGAGTCTAATTCTTGCATTAATTTATAAGTGTGTATGTCATTAAGATTTGGCGGAGTTGTCTCAAAGTTAAATGTGTCAAAAATAAGTGATAATTCTCTGCCAAAATGTAATAAATTGGGTGTAAAACCAGTAGTTGAATGTGTTGAACCATTATACAAAGATTTGTGAATTAAAATTGCATGTTCGAAGTTGTGGCCATCAAGTAATAAAGAATTTACAGAGTATTTAATGGAAGTATTTATGCGTTCAGCAATCGAATTACATTGTGGATGACCAGCCGAAGAATGATTAATTTTTATACCAAGTTTGTCATGAAAATGATTATAAATTGAGGCAACAAACTGTGGCCCTAAATCTGACAAAATCACTGCAGGACGACCAAAAGTTGTAAAATATTTAAAAAGAGCCTCGACTATTACATTAGCAGACGTAGAAGTAAGAGGCACAAGCTCCATATGGCGAGAGAAATGATCAGTGATTGTTAGAACAGTACGACCATTACTGAAAGGACCAACAAGGTCAATAGCAATAGTATGTCCTGGATAAGTTGGTGTGTATGTTTGTTGTAAAGGAGCAGGTCGAGTAGGATGATGTTTCACCTGTAAACATACAGTACAAGAGGCAACAAAATTGACAGTATCAGTATAAATACCTTTCCAAAAATACTTCCTTGTTAGAAATTCGTAAGTCTTTTTTAAACCATAATGTGACAGATGAGAAATTGTTAAAGCTTTTGCTTTTAACGAATGTGGAACAACAATTACATGATGATAAGTTTGATTATGAACATTATACTTTTCACACATCAATAACATAGTTTCTGGATGAATAAAAAAGGCAGGATGAGTTGCAGAGGAACCCTTACTTAAAATTTCATTATAAATGACAGACAACTCAGGATCAGCATTTTGCTCTCTGAAAAAAGTTTCATTTGAAATTTCCAACAGTGGATCAGTACTATTTGAGTTTTTTGGAACTAAAAAGTTCACATATTCATTATTTTTAGGAACATTATCAACAACTGGTATAACACCCCCATCATAAATTAACTGAGGATTACTGTCAAGAGTTTCAGTATTCTTTTCAAAGTTCTCCCTAGATAAATAGTCAGCAAGTACATTCTTAGATCCAGCAATGTGCTGAAAACTAAATGAATATTCTGACAACTCAAGTAACCACCTTGTGATTATGTCAGCTGGGTTGGTAGTCTTTTTATATTTTTTCAAAGGAGCACTATCAGAAAGAATTATAAAATGTCTATTATACAAATAATATTTAAAGGCATTAACAGATTTATATATAGCCATTAGTTCCAACTTAAGAGCAGGATACTTTTGCTCAGCTTTATTTAACGATTTGGAAAAATAAGCAACTGGAAGTAGTTTATTATCATACATTTGTAAAAGACAAGCACTTATAGAAATGTTGGAAGCATCAGTATTTAAATAAAAAGTCTTATTCCAGTCAGGAAGTCTTACCATAGGTTCAGAGAAAAATATTTGTTGCATCTTTTGAAAATTTTGTTCATGTGTAGAAGTCCAAACAAATTTAGCTTTAGGAGTAGTTAATTGAATCAAAGGTTGAGATAACTCAGAAAATGCAGGAATTAAGTGTTTGTAAAAAGTTGCCAAACCAATAAAGTGTTTTAATTGTTTTTTTGTTGTAGGAGTTGGAAAAGAAACAACTTTTGCAATGTTACATTGAATAGGCTTGATAAAATGATTTTCAATATGAAAACCCAAATAGTTTGTTGATGTTTTATGAAAAGAACATTTAGTAGGAGCAAGTGTCAAATTATATTTACATAAAACTTTTAAAACTTTTTCAAGTTTATGTACAGTGTCTTCAAAAGAATGTGATCCTATAATAAGATCATCCTGATATGCAAAAATTCCATCTGAGTTAACCTCGTCTAGTAAAAGATCCATAAGAGCCTGAAAAGTTGAGGCAGCGGATTTCAAACCGAAAACAATTCTTTTATATTTAAATGAGCCAAACTGAGAAGTGAAAGTTAATTTATCTTGTAAATCTTTTGGTAAATCTATTTGATGATAAGCCTGTTGTAAATCTAAACTGGTGAAAAATTTATATGTTGATAGATTAGCAATAATTGTCTGAATTTTAGGTAAAGGATATGATGAACCTTGTATGACAGAATTCAACATACGCAAATCAAGGGCTAACCTATACTTCTGTTTGCCAGAAGAGTCAGGCTTTTTCTTTACTAAAATTACAGGACATGCCCATTCAGAACAGTTACGTTCAATTATACCTGCATTCAGTAATTGGTCTATTTGCTCTTTAGCTTCACTTTGAAGAGCCTGGGGAATTGGAAATGGCAATGTTTTTATTGGAAAATCATTAGTAAAGTTCAACACAGGAATAACTCTGTCAGTGTGTCCTAAAGTAGACATATCTTTTGAAAAAGCAGCAAAATTGCTTAGTAATAAACTACTTAATTCACTTTGTTCATTACATTCTAAATGTGCTAAGTCAAAATCAGATGAAGTTAATTGCTGTTTTCTTTTATTAAACACTTCCGATGAAGGCTGTATTAAATTACACATTTGAAAATTCTCAGAATCATGGGTTAGGTCTCTTTCTTTAACTTCATCAATATCATAAATATTACCAATCTTGGTATTCTTATTTAAATGAATTTTCTGTTCAGATACATTATGAATAAATATAGAAAATTTTTGAGAGCACTTGTTACCATTTTTGTTTTGATTAAAGTGTTCATTTAAATAACAAAAAAGTTGGAAATTTATTATTATTTTCCTGTTCACAAATTTGCATGTAGAAAAACAAAATGAATGGACACTTTTAACCTACTCTTTTCCCCATCTAAATGAATTTTTATGAGTTCGTAAATAGCTTTTTCACACTTAAAAAGTTGCAGTATGCGAATGTCTGTCAGTGTTTCATTGTACTCCATATATCGGGATACAACGAAACACTTAATAACACTTCACAACAGTTCACAAATACTCAAATAATATGAGTAAAAATTAAAATTTCAGCATATATGTGTTATATACATTTATACTAAGCATTAACAGACATAAATATGAAATTTAAATGAAAAAAAAAAATTAAACTGTTACAGCTTCATATGAAAACTTAGTACTTTTATTAGAAGTTAGCCTTTAGTTTTTTATTTTGTATTAAATTTACATAAAAATTAACATTTATGTACCCCTTCTGTGCTACCTGAAGGAACAGAAGGTGGTAATTTTGATGCAATTTGAGTTTTTTCAAAAATATATATTTCCAAAAAGTACACAAATTTGAAGCTTAGTCATTTTACTTACAGAACTTCACATTCCATTTGATTTAAGTTTATTATATTCCCAATAGGAAGCCCAGTGGTGTAATGGTTAGCATACCACGCTGCCGTCCCTCAGGTCCGAGGTTCAAATCCTGGGCTGGGCACGGTCAACTTAGCCTTTCATCCCTTGAGTGGGTCCATAAAATGAGGACCAAGCTTGCTTGGGGTCAAACACTGGGGGCTTCGTGTCAGGCTGACCATCTGGCTGAGGCATATATGCATCCATACCCCAAAGCCCATGGCCGCGAAGGGGCGGCTGGGTAGCACAGGCCTTTGCTTCGCAGAGGGGCTGGTTCATCAATGTTTGACTTATATCCCCAACAGATTACATTTCTTTACACGTAATTTCACCTTCATTGATTAAAACATTATCATTTAGATTGATGTCATACATGTTATGTGAGAAAAGCTCATAATCTGTACTGTTTGGATTGTTAGTTGAAAGACAATCTGGATTGTCACCCTCTTCAGAGTCTGAAGAAGATTGAGTACGATAGTGTGATTTAAAAACAATTCTTTGTTAACTTTATGTACTCTATGTAGATCTTAATCTAAATGTTTAATAGTAACATCTTTATTTTAATTGAATGCATTCACCCAGGACACAATAAAACATGTTTCATTGTAGCCCACTACAAATTAAATGAACTTTTACAAATTCCTAATATTTAATTTTTTAATTCGGCCTTTGAAAGTATGAAGACCACACCATAGTGATCATAATAATTGAAAAAAGAAATAATTATACGTATGAAAACAAGAAGGTAAAACAAAATTAGTTTTAGTAACGCAATTTACTTTCAACGGTAAAAATCTAATCATTTCCTGTATCTCTTGTTCTAAAATGAGATTGTCTCCAAATCACATCAGTAACTGGAGCATATATTTGTACAATAGGTCTATGAGTTTCAACTTTCTGTGACAAATCCTAAAGATTTTAGATAGCGTGTTTCATTGTACCCCAACTTCCCTTACTTACAGAAGTTAGAAACAAAATTCAGCATTTAAAATATTAATTTATGTAGGATTGCCTTTCCTTCGATTTACATGTTCTTACCACTACTTTTTCAAGATCACTAACAGTTTTCAAATGTTCCTCTGAAGCCTCAGATTGCGCGAAAAAACACCTAATAGTGTTCAGTGGAAATGAAGTGAGAAAATACTTGAAACAAACTTGGAACTTCAGGGATGGGTATAACACATGCTCTGCACCTGACATTTCTTTCCTTTCTAAACAGTGGATAGAGCAAGGTGCAATCCTTTTTTCAGAGAAGTGAGTGGCTTATTCAGTAATAAACTAGTAAACTAAACGTGGGGTTGGGGTGGAGAGTTAAGCCCCTCTGTAACCCTGCAAACTGTCCCTTTCCGTATCAAGACAATGAAGAAAGTCTAGATTGCTTATCTCTTGCTAAAAGATAGCTTTGTCAATTTTCAGAAATATTTCCCACAGTGATCAAAGTGACCTCATAAGCGGGTATAGCTATGATGGCATGACCCTATAAGCGATATTAAAATGTATGGAATCCCTGATCAGTTAGCCAGGACTTTTCAAAAGTGTTCATATATGCAGGGTGACCTTATAAGCGGGTGACCATATAAGGAGGTATGACTGTAGAGTGTTACATAAATTCTGAAAGACAAAAACTGTTATGTGCAATATTTGCTAATTATGTTATTAAATTTCAGTTTTAGTCACTTAGAATTTATGTATATTTCCATTGTGAAATAATAGTGGAGTTTATATGAAATTTTTGGTTTAATGGCAGTCATATGAAGTTTTGAAATTATACAATTGACTTTTTCAAGTAAATTAATATTTTTGTTAAATGCATTTAAATTAGTAGAATTGTGTTTTCTAGAAAAGCCATTCAAAAAGTTTATTTTTCAAGAACATTTTGCAGTCTGTTGTCATTGTGAAACTCCTTACAGTCAACATTTCTGCTGATTTTTGTGATTAACGTTTGTTAGTTTGCAGTTTTTATTACAGAAAATGCAGTTGTTTTTATCTGAATACAAAATGTGTTTCAGGAAATAAATTCTAAAATGGAACCAAGAAATTAAAATGTTAGGATTCTGAAAAATAGTTTGAAATATGAAAGTCGAGTTGCAATTTTAGCTGAAGGCATTCATTGAACACCTGTTGTTCGAATAGAAAATTTGAATCTTATTTGTTAATTCAAGAAACATCCGTACTTTCTTGCATCCTATTATACTTCAGATGAAGAAACAGCTATACTTTGGTCATTCTGTGCACACCTTACATTCAATGCTCATGAATATAATCAGTTTGATGTTAATGGCATTTTATCCTGTACAGTTTTATGTGTGAGGTTTGTTTCAAATGCACAACAATTAATAGCGTGTAATGTTATATTTAGAAAGACTATTTATTTTGGAATGGATAGTGCTTCTGTTTTTTGCATAAACTGTGGATTAAAATAAGCCATTATTTAAAAAGTTACAAATACATATAAGGAATCGGAAAGTATATTGTAATCTGTATATTTAATGATTTAATTTTTTGTAAACCTATAACAGTATATTCAATTTTTCTAATGCAGTGTTCTTTAACAGGGGCATCTGAAGTTATAGGGTCTGAAATAAGTAGGGTTGGTAGACAATGCCATCTATTCATTGCTTTTTCTCGGTGCCTTGACTGCAGATTTTCCTTTGTAATCAGGAAATTTATTTTTTTGTAAGTGCCTTCAATTTAGCTGAAGGTAAGTAGTTAAATTGTTAAATACTAATATGAAAAATTTAGCATACACATATGTGTCATTAATTTATGATCACAAATTATGGTTTATTTAAGGAATTCTTTGATCTCAAACTTTATTTTTCCTTATATTGTCTTTTCATTGATGCTTAAATAATATCTATCGCTCTTTAAAAAGAGCTTAAGTTAAAAACTTAAGGTAAAAATTTTTGTTACATCTTTGAATGACCAAATGACATAGTAGAACTAGTTTTGGCCCCCGCGGCAGAAGCACTGAGACACGGTGGCAATGTTGCGGAAACACAAATCTGCTTGCAGGCAGTTTTTGTCAGCATATTAAAAAAAATTGTTTTTAACTGTCCTCAAATTTCGGGCACATTTTGCCGTGGCTCGTTACGCTGTTTCCCTTCTCCACTCTGTGATGACGTCACTAAATGCAGCACAGCAGAGTCTGCACACAAAGATCATGAGTAACGAAACGGAATGGCTGAATCCAGCTTTTACACACCTCTGCGCCCTCCTGGATTCACATTTTTATTATTATTTGCCAAGAATCACCATTTTTTATTTCCCATACACCATTTTGGATTCGTTTTGCAGCCCATCTCGAATTTTTTTTTATTAAAACAGCTCCTCTACAGAAATACGATTGATTATAATAACCCCATCTTAAAAATAGGATTGATTGAAAACAGCCCTTCTACAAAATTACCATCTATGAAATCGGACCTTTCTCATTGATATTTCTTATTAAATTAACTTTTTCCAAATGTTCTATATTTTTTAATCGAATTATTGTAATTGCATTTTTAATTGTCTTTGTTTTCATTTGCACAAATGAAGTAATCTAAAAAGTGCTTCCTCTAGCATATTTTGATTTTTTGCTGACTCAACTGAGAAATCTGATCAGCAGAACTACATGCGCTTCGTAGTTGAAGGAAGAAAATAGGGTTGGGAAATTCATAATTTTTTAGTCATCTAAATATTTAATTTCCTCAAATATGGGTAGTTATGTTTGATAAATACATAGTTGTGAATTATCAACAATTATTATTCTAGAGTTCGTCGCCAGCTGTATAATTATTGCTCTTCTTGATGTTTTTAATTGTTTTGCACACTTGCAAGTTTTCTTCTTTTTTTTTTTCATGAATGATTTACTCAATTTAATCAGCTTTCTTATGCGTTACTCATAATGAGACCGCGGATTATATGCAATCGCATATTTGCATATGCAGTTGCATATTTCAGGTGTTTTTGATGATTTTGCATAAAATGGCGCATTTTCTCTGATGCATATTTCAATCTCTTTAGCTTTGAATTTGTAACATTTTTTACCTTCCTTTCAGTATTTTTTTTCTTTAACTCTTTAAGTCCCACGCTTTGAAAAATTTATACAACCTCAGGTTCCCAGCAAAATAGCATATACACTTTCAATTTTTTTTCATGTGTATTTGCTACAATTTAAATTAAGTCAGCCTATAGATTAAAATTTCAGAAATGCCTAGAATGAAAGCAAGCATACCAACCCTGATGAAGACGTGGATTTTGGATTATGGACAAGACCTAACTCCATAAAAGATGTACTTAATGCTTTGGACAGCGTCTATTCTTCTTCTTTTTTCATTGCGGTAGAAATGCTTAGTGATATGTGCATCCGAAAAGGTCTATCGATAATCGAAACACATTTTTCCTTTTTAACATCAGACACCACAAAATTAGAATATCAAAATCTGCTTCTGAGTGATGTAATTAGTCAAGTTGTAAAAGTACAGGAATGCGCTGGTAAGATTTCAGAGTCATTAGGAGAAGAAATCAGTGAGAAATCGAATTTTATTTTACATAAAAATTCAGGCTTTTTGGCAGCGAGTAAAATAAATAATTTTATTAATAGTGAGGTGAGTGAATTACCGGAAAAAGTAGAGCCATCCAAAGCGAAATATTATAAGTACTGTCCAGTGACATTCGTTGATGTTGAAAGAGCATTTTCAGCATATTAAATGATTTTAGATGATAAAAGGCATAGCCTACTATTGAAAATTTAGAAAAACACTTAGCTGTGTATTGCAACAAAAATTACTGAAAACAGTTTTAATTCGTATTTTATATCACTAAGATTGGGAATAAAAATTTATCATTCTGTCTTTTATGATGTTTTGAAGTTTCAAAGGGAAAAAAATGTGTCATAATTGCAAGGTAAATGGTAGAAAATACTTTTACAAGTAAATACGTTTTTATTTTCTGTTAATATGTGAATATTTTTCAGTTATTTGGTGCTTATTTTTAGATTTTTAGTGCATATTTTTAGACTTTTAGTGCATATTTTTAGATTTTTTGATGCATATTTGCATGCATATTTTGTCACTTTTTAAGTGCATATAATCCGCGGTCTACTCATAATTATTACAGATATTTACCTACTATATATAATTACAGATGATACAGAAAGTATCTTAGCAAACTGTGTTTTGTGATTATGAAGTTATGTGGATTTCCAAAAATGGGTCTGAAAATCGAGCAATTCACGACATTTTGCGAATGCAGCACTTGAAATATATCATGTTTTTGTCAAAATTAAGTATAATAGTGACATTTTGCTTCAGGGGTGTAGCTGGGGTTATTTGCACCTGATGTGGTCCTTACATTTTTTGCCAAGTGTCAGCATTCTGCTGGCTGCCTGTCTGTTTTCATCTTGCCGCCCCCTCTCTTATTACGCCACTCTTTTGCTTATAAAAAGTGGATTAATTTCAGAATTTGGTAATTCAGCCTATTGACAAGCTTTGGTATTCTAAATATTCAAATCATATTTCTGAAGTTTTGAAAAATTTCAGCATTTTAATAATGAAGAAAAAAAAAAATGTGAAAGCAAAAGCAAAGTAATTTGGGAAAGTATATTATTTGAAAACAAATTGGCCATAAGCTAACAGTTTGTTATTCTTAGAATAAACTGTTATCAATTTAAGCTTATTTTCTTTTCAAAAACTTAAAAAAAAAAATACTGGAAGGTTTATTTTTTCTTTTGAAATTGTTTAAATACTTTCTGTGCTGTGTTACTTTCTCTGCTGTTGCATGTTATTTATTTTAATCAGCCAATTAAAAAACTTTGTTAAAATAAAGTATTACGAATTTTTGTTGCAACCCACTGTTCTGGGGTTTAAAATAGTTTCAAATTCATGTTCTACACATTAAATAGTTAAATTTTGCATTTTGTTTCATCAAAATCGGTTACTAGAACCGGAGAAATGGAGTTTTTGTTTTTCCCATTGGTTTACATAGCGTTTTATAGAAATCTCAAGAAATATGGATGGATCATAGGCCTTTGCTAACGTCATTTTTGGGCACTTATTTTTGGTACTAAATTTGGCAATATTTTGCCAAAAAGTCGCCAGTCTTGGTGACATTTTGGTCATTTCATCAATAGGGCTTGTAAAGCTAGTTTTCCTGCCTTAACATTGCATAATTGCCTATTATTGCTCTATTACATAATCAAAATTCACACTTTATGGGGATCTTTCAAGAAGCAGTTTCTTCCAGAAATTTCTAATAGCTCCTGCGTCACCTATAAATATGAGTGGGCAGCCTCGGTCGACTCAGTCTGTAGTTTGTCTGCTGACTTGCAAGCAGAGAAACCTGAGCTCTGCTGGAATGCTATGTGTCATTATTTTATGTGCTTTTGAAACGGTCTATTGCATGTGTTTCAAAGCTGGTTTTTCAGTGCTGTGTGTTAATTCTTTATTGCTGAGTCTTGAGGGACTGTTTACGATTTCCCTCATAAGTTTCCACTGAATTTTTGCCTATGGAAGTGTTTTATTTTGTGTGAGAAATACAGCATTCATGAACGCTTTCGTTACTTATCGGATTGTCATCAGCACGTTACTGGGTGATGGTGCTGATGAATTTTGTACAGCTGATGGTTCAGGGAAGTTCTAGAGGCAATAAATTTCGTATTCCATCCTGACAAGTGGACTCTCTACTCGAACTTTCTACACCTATTGGACTTTAGAACGACGAACTCAGGAATTAGCAAAGTTTTCTGCAACAGTATGCAATTTATACAATTTTAATATACTTTTAAAAACTTAAATTCACTTTTCATGAATGAGGAAAAATTAAATTAGGAATGTGTGTGAAAGTGTAAGAACAAATACATTTCAGTAACTTGATTTTAAATAGTGTTGTACATCCAACAGTTGGATACAATACAAAATTTGTATGACTCTGTCATTTATTGTAGTAATATTCTGCACTCTGAATTCAATTTTTCTAATTTCTATAGTTATCAATTTGTGGATGAGTTTAATTGTTTATTGTACTTCTAAATTAGGTCTAATAAGGGTTTATCAAAGTTACTGAACATAAATCTTGGTACTCATTCAAATTTTAAACAAAAAAATTGAAATTTGATTTATTTTATTAATTTTGATAACTTTTGTACATCCAGCATAACAGGAATTTAAATTTTTATTATATGCTAAACACATCTACCTTAATCCGCAATCCACATACAATGAAAGTCCTTTGTTGTTTTGAAGTTTGTACCAATATAGGTGCAGTACCGAATATGAATGGGACTCAGTGTGAAAACTAGTGGCCCAGTGATAGTGTGATGAAATTGAACAAGAAGTAAGTCCCAAAAGAAATTAATCCAAATTTTCTTCAAAAGAGACAAAAACTAAGGTAATCTTAGAAAAAAAAAAAAAAAAAACTACGGATTAGCAAGTCAGAACACACATTACAATTCTACATGTTTAAAGTTTTACCAATAAGCCCTAGTCATTTTGATATCGTTTTAAACCAGTTTCTATATTATGTTATGTACCTGTACTTTCTAATGGAACACAAATGTGCCCTTTTTTTTAATATTTTCCGGGCAACTCTTTTTTTATCCTCAGTCAACACTATTTAAGAACAACAGTGATTAAAAATTGTTGGTTTTATGTATGAATTATCCACTAAAATTACACGCAAAATTTTGTAGACTGATTATGATATTCTAAAAGCTTGTCGCAGACAGCTAGAAAACTTTCTGGTTCTGGAGTTTTGGCCATTTTGATGTATTTCTGGAGTTTATGAACACAGTACTTTACAAATATGTGCATATATTGAAAATTGCATATTTGTGAGTGAAAAAAAAAAACCCCTCTGATAATTCAATATGTAATGTTTTTAAAATCCTGCAGTCATGAAGTATATTAGTGAAACTAGTTACTAGTATGTGAAAAATATTGATTTTCAACTGCTCATGTTACCAATTTCAGGACTTATGGGATCTAAAAACTGAGTTTTTGCCCAAATCAATTTCCACGTGTAAGGATCATATTAAAGAAAGATTGAAATCATTACATAGTCTCAACATAAACTCAACTAGTTGATGTTAAATTTCTGCTGTGTTTACATTTGAACTTCTGCAAATTAAATCACTTCTTTTCTTTTTTATGTTTGTTTGTTTAATATTTTACAATTGGAAATAGATGTTTCAGACAAAGTGAGCAGAGTTATCATGCATTAAACCATTAAAAAATGTTTTGAATATTTCTCTATGGGTTATTGTGGTAAATTATTGTATTTATGTAATTTTGCTGAAAATCAACAGAATTCTGTTTGACTTATGAATTGAATTTTGTCACCTATGAAGGTCAATTATTTAATTCAAAGGTTAAAATCATATTTGAATATACATACTGAATGTATGTGATGAAAAGGTCAAGTAACATATTCATTGATTTTATATAATTTTCTCATTATCTGAAATAAGCCTAGATACTCCATGAATATCTAAACTAATTCATGTACAATATATTCATCACCCCCGTTTTTGTTTGGGATTTCTTCTTATCAAACATCAGAGTCTTCTGTTATGCAATCAAAAATTCTTCATCTTTTCAAACTTACAATTATTACAGCATCAGAAAATATTTATTCTATCCTCTTAGATTAGACTGTTTGTTAATGGTTTGTTTAAAAATCGCAGGGTTTGTCATACCTGAGAGTAGACAGTAAGCTCCGTTTTTTCAAAAGCCTTTTCTTTGAAATAATCTTAAACAAAAAGTCGAAAGATTTTGTCTTTAAATTGTTCCAGAGGACAAAAACCAGATCTGTAATTTCATCTTTGTCATCCTTTCTTACAGAATTGCTAACTCTCCCCCCCCCTAATTAAAAGGAATGACTTGAATAAGATTTGGAATTTTAAAAATTACAATCTCAATTCAATCTGTATTAACTATTAAAACTCATTGTTTAAATTGCCTTGTAAAAACTCAGTATTGAATGCAGTTAACTTATCCTACAAACTAATTGATTTTATTAATATTCAATACTAAGCATTCCACTTTTATTATTTTATACTTTTATTATATTGTTATTCAAGACCTTTGAATATTATGAAAGACATCCAGTATTTTACTTCAAATAAACCCGAGTAAGAAGGTTGCAAGCATGGAAAATAGAACTTTGAGTGGGATCACCTTTGTACCTTAAAATGTTTGCTTAAATATAAAAATTTATTGTTGATGGAGCAGTGGCTCTAAAGGGAGGAGAATTCTTTCCTAACAACTCTCCTGAATAATAATGTGCCAATGGGCATAGTAAATCTTATTGACTCTAGTGTGTTATCATCTTCACATGCTATGGAAACTCATTTCTTTTGATTTTCATGCACACAAAAATGTGAAAGAAAGTGGCTCTAACATGCTGTCGTAGAATTTGAATTTCAAAGAAGAAAAAAAAATTAAGAAATGTATTCTTAACAGCTATATTTTAAAAGTTTTATAAACTTCTCTGCTGTCTCTGCGTTTATTTTCATTATGTCATCACATCATTAAATGATTCTTCATTTTGTTTTCATAGGTAAAGAAAGTATGCTATTGTGAAAAAACTCAATACTAATAGGATTTCTCCCTTTGAAGCCGAAATTAAACTAATTCTGTTTCAAGGGGGAAGTCTTATTGGTTATACGAAGAAAGCCACGTTTTGGGAGAGAAAAAAAAGAAAGAAAGAAAAACTCCAATTTACTGCGGAATGCTGGTAATATTGAACTTATTTATATAATCAAAATATTTTAGAATTTTATACTTCATGTTTTTTCCAAAGTTATGTGCTTGTAATTATTTTAGTCATTTTTTATTTTTACATCCCCAACTCCCCCTTTTATTAAATTCTGATACAATGTTTTTTAAAAAAAAATTTAAAATTACTAAAAGCTTAGAATGTAGTAAAATGTACATTGCAGTTGTCAGAAAAAATCTTTCATGATTAATGGTTGAAGATTAACAATTAATATTTCATTACAATTAATGATGGACATTTAAAAATATTCAGTCTGGAAATATTCTAATGGTTTTGTTAATTCTGATGACTGCCAATTTACTTATATTGTCAATCATTAATTGTAATGAAATATTAATCATTAGTTTTCAATCATTAACTGTGATTATTGGGCTTTCAACACTGGTGTACTGTTATTATACTACTGCTAAATTCACTTAATATACAAGCCTCGCAAATTGTCTCTCTTTTTTTTTTGAGGTCAGTAAAAGTTTCTTTCTCGAAAACGGTCCCTATTTTCTCCCTTTTCATAGTACTAAATATATATTCTAGCCATTCCAAAGTCACTCTATTGCAAATTTTTCATGTACTGGATGATGAAATGCCTTCACATGGGATTTTATGTTGTTATATTCTTAGTTCTTTATATTATGAAGCACTTAATTTTTTAATTGTTTAAAATATTAAAATAAAGCTTTTTGTCTTAATCACCTTTTAATAACAACTTAGAAGTCTTAATTCATGATGTGCTAATAGAAATTCAAAAAAGTATTTTGTATCTGCAAAGCTCTTTGCTCTTTTCATTAGGATTCAAATTAAATTTGTTAGTTTTGCAAGAGAAATCTCTTGACGAAACACAATGTTTTTAAGAGTACTATAAATTATTTCCTATTAATCCTAATTAAAAAATAAATAAATACTGCATAAATCTTTTTTTAACAATATAAGTTAGTGAGTTTTATATTTCAAACTACCTTTTGTAAGATATTCCACAAATATTGTGATTTGTGTTTATAAGGTTTATTTATGTTTAATGTGTATGCAGTTATAGTTCCCCTTCCCAAAAACAGAAAGTCTCTTAAAAAAAGAAGAAAAAAAAATAGATTGATTAAAGAAGCAAACATTAATGCAGCTTAAAAAAAAAATGGAGCTAGAAAAGAAACTGTAGAGAAACTAAAATATTCCTTTAAAAACAGCTGAAAGGGATGAAAATTACCAGATCTCCCTTTTCAAGTGAGCAGTTATTAAAATATAAACAAAAACTTGAAAAAAAACAATACCTAAAAATTATTTTTCTGCTGCTAAGGTAGCACAGGCACTGGTTGAAGAAGTGAGGGAATCTAGTAAAAAAATGTAAAAACAAAAGAAAAGCTGTAGATTTACTTGAAAAAAAAATACTTCATAGAAAGAGGAATTCAATAATTACACCCATTTTAAAATGTATAAAAAATGATTAATTAAAAATATCCTGTTTTAAGAGGTTTCTTTTGTTTTCTTACAGAATTATTAATGTAAGTTTTCTTTCTACTGAAAGTTAATATTTTTGTATTTGAAAAATAAAATTTTTATAGTGTCTCAGTTTTTGTCAAAATCTACTTATACAGGGGAAATCAAAATTCATCATCAATATTTGGTAGGGAGGTAGGGAAAGAAGACTATCTCATCTTGTATAGAAAAGCATCATTTACATAAATGAACGTATGGCAGCGTAGGGGGGGGGCTTTGCATCCACCATTGAGGCACGGCACCCTATCTTAGATGCACAGATTTGGTAAAATGCATATCTGAAAGTTCATTCCACATATACCAGTTCATGTTGCTTCTTCCATATCACTTTTTGAATGACTGGCAGCACACATTTAACAAATTTGTACATGTTTGAAAATCTTCTGTTTAAATAATTAATTTTCTTGCCAACTTTATTTGTGTGAGAAATGGAATAAAAAGTTTATTTTAAATGCGCTATCGTACAGCGCATGAATGGTAGTTGTGGGCACAAAGTGTTCCCCTGTACCACCATGCATTCGTTTGCACCCATGCTCTCATATGATAAATAATCTTTTACTATTCCTTACCTCCATACCAAATATTGATGATGAATTTTGAATTCCCCTGCATTATGGTATGCTAAAATATTTTCATTTAGGGTAGTGCTATTAGCACTACCCTAAATGAAAGCCAGGTATGCAAATAATGGGTCACATGATGCAACCAAAAAATCAATGCATGCGATTTAAAACTACATTTATTTTTGCAATTTTGAAAGATAAGTAAAGTTTGATTCTACCCGATGTATTGTCAGTGTGTCTAAATATTTTAATCCTCTTTGCTTCCCTGCTATACACTATTCTTGGAATAAAAAATGTTAAGCAAACAGATATTCTATGTGTGTACAACAGAGTGGCAACAGATCCTGGAAATCATGGAAATATCAGGGAATTTTGTAAAAAATATCCAAAAACCAGGGAACTTTCGTTTTTGCCTTGTGAACGAGACCTATATTTTTACTTGCGAATCAGCATCTAACTCGTGGGCCATAGGTTTGTTCTGGATTATACAATATTTGACTGATGCAGACATTACGAATTCAAGACTCAAGTGATGTGGGTGCTGCAAGTCCAAAATCGCAGCTATTCGGACTCGTACTTAGATACGGATCCTACAAGAAACCAGACATACGAATCATATAGATATAGGCGCTACTTACTAAGAGCAAGAGAGAGCAATGGTCCCCCTAAAATTTAAGAAAATTCAGCTGTAACCTATTTGAAAATGTTATTTTCTACGCTTGGAAACATTTTGTTCCCCCCCCCCCTAATGTTATATGCCATGCCAGTTTATTCCAGTGCATATAAACAAGTGTATCAATCAGACATATGAAACACTCTTTTTGGGTCAAAACTTCTGGGTGATCCAGTAACGAGTCACTGAAAAGTGATGATTCGTCATCCTTAGTGGTCGATGGGTGATTGTCCTTTACACCAAGAGAGTGAAATTTCATGGTTATTGTGACCCCCCTTGTTTCCTTATTAAACTCTGTTCTGTAGTTTTCTACTGTCACTGTAATTTTGATTGTTGTTCGGTGTGTAACAATCAGGGAACTTTTTCTCTAAATTTCTGTAGCCACCCTGCACAAGTTATAGCTGCTACTACATATACATTTATCTGATTTCAAGTAAGGAGAAGTATTTCTGTTTCACTGGCATAGCCGGGGGGGGGGCGAGCCCGTGCCCCCCCTGAAATTTTTTCAGTTGTTATATATATATTGCAATTTGTAAAAATGGATCGTCTCAGAATCCTTGTTCTGTGATATTTGTTTAATCATTCTGATAAACGTTTTCTAGATCCTTTCACATTGAGAACGAAGAAAAAAACAAGTCAATAAAAAGGTTAAAGAGTGCCTTTAATCACTAACCCGAGGTGACTTTCTACACGCCAGAAAAATATGCATCTGGGCAATATCCTACTCCTGGGATACTAAAAATTTCCCCCTCCTTGTAACCTCAGCTCGTTACCATTGTACCCTGTGAAGTAAGTATCCCCAAGTGTTATCAGCTTTCATGGCCACCTGCGGTATTTTTAAACTATGGTGTATACAAAAATATTACTTTCTACTAATGATAAAATTTCAAGGAGGGGCACAAACTGGCCCTTTCCCCAACTTTCCCAAGGTCCAGACGCTCGTGTTTTTGACTAGTGTGTTGCTCTGTCCAGTTGGTGGGTTCGAATAGAGATTATGGCCTCAAGAAAGTGCCCGTTGAGTAGGAGAAATTTTTAATAAAATTCCAAAAATTATACATAGTTTGCCTGCTAACAATGAAGACTCAAATCTACAGGAAGCGGGAAAAAGCCATAGATGAACAGATATTTCCAGAAAACTTCAGAAAGCACATCCGGAAAAGAAACTAAAGTAAATACTCAATATTTCATTGTGTGTTTTTAAATGATAATATAAACAATGCCATAATAGATATACATAATATCTTCTTAAGTATGTTGAAAAATTTGTATTATCATATTTACATTAATATGTAATTTACGAAATGTTTCCTTTATACCCACCCTTTCAACTGACAAGAGGGTAAATCTGGAATTTGTTTTTCTGTTTTAAAGTTTTATAAAACTTTATAAGTACTATTTTATATGCTCTGGTAAAGAATAAATGAATATTTGAAATATCTAGGGATGCACTTGATATCCGGCTGATTTATCAATATCCGAAATATCATCGGATATCCGAATCACAATCACCGGATATCCGACTTCTCTTTCGGATATCCGGCTCATGACTCAATAAGGTCTATCAACAGTCCACTAAGTCTGTATTTTTTAAATAAAAATTACTCTCAGTAATGTTTTCTTCTTAATATTTTTACTACTCACAGTTAAAAAAAAAATAAATATTCTTAAGTGCTTTCCTTTGTAATTCAAAACCACAACTAATGAGAACAGCAGTTTTCCTTTGAAATTAATCTGAAAAATCGGAGCTTAATACCTTTATTTTCTGATTCTAAAATAAGACATTAAGTTGTTCATTAAAATGTGACTTTCTATTAAATATATTTTTCTTCTAAGTTAAAAATTAAACAGACCTATTTTCATTTTTGTTTTTTAAATTGTACGTTAAAACTTTGTACTTATGCAGGGTGCCGAAGCCCGAGCCCGAAATTTCAGCTAATAGGTATATAAAAGTCAATGACTTCATTGGTTAGAATATCATAGATTTTGCTGTTTGTGCAAATTAAAGACAAATATAACACCAAACTATTAATGCACTACCTAATTCGTTATATTAAAGTTTATCAAATAATATTAATTAGTTTATTTCTCCCATGAATCACTTTTTAAAATCTGTTTACAAGGAATACGTTCAATAAAAGAGAAATTTTTCACAAGCCTGAGCCCAAACCGGGCTCGGGCTGAGTCCATTTCATCTCTGGTACCCCCCCCCCTGACTTATGGCTCACTAAATAGCGATGAGTGCAACCCCTCCCCCCTCAATAATTTTAAGAACTTATCCGTTCTGGAAAGTTTTGTGCGTCCAATTTTTCCCTTTTTTATTAAGAAATCAAATCCGGTGTATTTTTACCATTTAATCTTCCCAATATTTTGTAAGATGTACTTTGAAGAGATTTAATTAACAACTCAACACTTATTCAAGTCAAAAATTTGCTATTAATTATATTTTTTAAGACTGCTTAAGTAGAAAAATTCTATATATTTTGAACCAACTTTATTCCAAAAACCAGAATTTCCAAAGATTTCCTTCTAGTGACGTCTGTGTTACTTTAATACGTATTTTGTTAGCAATGTGCAGAAAATTTTAATCTTGTGATCAACGTTATTCCAAAGAGCAGAGTTTCGGAATTTTTTTTCAAGTGATGTCTGGGTTATTTCAATATTGTGTCTATTGTGTTTTTATATTCTGCATTGTATACGTATAATATTCTAATCCTGTCACCAACCTTATACAGAAGGGCAAAGTTTTGGAAGATTCTCCTTAAGTCATATCTTTGTTATTTTAATATATTTTTTGAATTGTGTAGGGTATTTTAATCTAGTGAGCAACTTTATCCCAGAAACCAGAGTTTTGGATGATTTTCTTCAAGCCATATCTTTCTTATTTTAATATTGTGTCTGCATTATTTAGAATATCCTAAATTTGTGAGCAATATTATATTAAAAACAAGCATTTTGAAAAATAAAAAGATAAATAAAAAAATCTAGTCGTAAGATTTTTGCAATAATCGCAATTAGCACCAAGGGATGATGGTAGCCATTTTTCAGGGGGAATAAAGTTTCTGAGTGAGAACTTGAAAACTTTGTTTGTTTTCAATTTTTTCTTTCGCATTTTGCAAGCAAAATTTAATATCATTACAAAAATAAAATGCAATTTAAGTTATAAATATCCAAATTAGCAATATAATATATAAATGATTTGATAACAATACAGCTGAATAATATCTTTGATTCTTTACCCCATTAAATGTTTTTAGCTGCTTCATTAAAATCGAACAACTCAGTATGTGGGAAAAGCCCACGAGTGTTATATTTTTTAGGGGGATTTAGTGTGGCATTGAAGGAATTCTGCGGTCTAGTGCGAACCCTGTATGTGACAAGATAGCTCCTCTTTGTGATTAACATAGCTCCCTTTTTACTTGGAATTTTGACCCTTGACCCTGAATCTAGAAACTTTCATCTAACTTATCCCCCATGGAGTTTTCGCATAAAGGGAAAACTTAAATGACTAAAAATTTCTCTCTGAAAATTAGTTTTTTTTTTACAAGAACTGTTATTAATTTCATCTTTATTTATGTTATTTAAGAACTGATTAGTATCAATGAATTACTTTTTTTGAAGCTTTTGGATCTATACTATAAAAATTTTATTGTAATGTCTTATGTTTTCAGCCAAAAAGCATATGATTTATAATTAGATAATGTCAAAGTTTAAATAATAGATCAATCACTGAATAATTATTTGCTGTATAAAAAATGCTAAATTACTTCCTCCTTTAAAAACTTAAGCAGTAAAATGTCAAATTAGATACCCCAAAACACTACTTCTATTTAATATGTAATAGATGTCATTCTGAAAATCAATAAACAGATAGCATTATCAGTGGACATTAACCAATGTGTGTTATTTGTTTGTTGAAGTATATTCAAAAATGTCTATCAGGTAGTCTTTAATTTTGTAATGCACAAAATGTACACTAATCTAGACTTTCATGTTTTAACTCATTGTATTCATGAATGCAAAAATTTTACTGAATGTGCTAGATAATGTGTTTATTTAGATTATTTGGTTACTATTTTGAAAAGAAAGTTAATGCTTAGTGTTAGTTTCCAATGGAGCTTTCTTCCTATTTATGAGATTCTTTGTAGACAGGAATATTGCCAGGAGGTAGACCATAAGCATGTCAATAATCAATCCTTTTTATAGAAGAAATTCTATCTTTTCCACTTTTATGCTAGGTTTGCATTATACACGGAATAGTTCTTTACTGCTGCTTGTAATGACACGACAAGCGTACAAATGAAGAAATATATTCAGAGAAGATAATAAAACTTGAAAAATCTTGCATGATAAAGGTATATTACTGCATCTTTACTTCATTCCTAGCACTTCTTTCGTACATCAGAGCCAATAACATTATGAATGAGTGCCTTGCTGTGCTAGCCATTCTCATTGCCACTATTGCTGTTACTATCCCAGTCCTAGACATCACTGCCGCAGTGTCATGTCGCAGAAATGGTCCAAAGAGTGACAAGGAGCACCTAGCATTGGGGGTTGATTCATTGGGCCCTCGTAGCAAATGGTTCACGATCTGCAATGTCACTTGCATGTTAAATTTATAATCTTCTCTTCTCTACTTATTATAAAAGAAGATGTCTGTGTGTCGGTGGCGTTACGGACAAACGGCTACACCTAGAAACAGCAAATTTGGTATTCGGGAAGATCTAAACATGAAGCTGTGCACCTCGAAGCGATTTTTTCAAAATTCGACCTAGATTTTTTTTAATTTTATGTTTTATGCGATTTTTGGCATTTTTTCTCACCTAATTCGTAATAACGGCGGAAATTACGCTCTCAGCAAAATGGCATTTGTATCATCGGATAGAGGAGAAAATTTTCTTTTAAAAACAGTTTGTTCTGAATACGTAACATAATTTACTGATTTTTAGGAATTTTTATATTAAGTAGCTGATTCGACAAATTTTTTCGTAAAATAATTTTAAACTTTCGCATCTTGAATTCTATCCGTCATAACATTTTGATATTTTGACAGATCGTGAAACATTCCTTTCTCCCTCTTTTAAAATAAAAACGGAAATATTATGTAAATTAGGTGATTTTTTACGAATTTTAATGCAACGTGATGTTTAGAATTTAATAGCACCGACGCGGAGAGCTTACGGGGTTACATTAATTGATCATGGCACGTGATAATATTGTTGCATTGCCACAAAAAGGATTAGAAAGAAGGTTTTTTTCAACCAATCGAGTTTTTAAATGGGATATCGGAATTTCAATTCGCAAGTGAGGATCTATGACGTCTAATGCTTTAAAATACATAAAACTTAAGCCACAATTTTAACGCATTTATCCCTGCTCTTTTTTTTAACACAAGAAGGCGATATTTTGATTAAAACTTACTTTAGAAATAAACTGAGAATTCATGATTATTATTATTATAAGTGGTATTTTAATCCTTTGCTTACTTAAAAATTGAAACATTTTAACGCGGCTGAAAATGTTCTTCATTTTAAAAGCTACAAAATTCATTTTAAAGCGGGATATATTAAAAATTTTCTATTTACTTTTTTATTTTTCGCATTTAATTATGTCGCAGGCATATGTTTCCTAACATATGCATGTTGCGAGTATAGTTTTATTTTAACATTGGATTACGTCGGCGAATTGTTTCGTAAAATAATTTTAAAACTGTCGCATCTTGAATTCTATCCGTCATAACTTTTTGATATTTTGACAAATCGTGAAACATTCTTTTCTCCCTCTTTTAAAATAAAAACGAAAAAATTATGTAAATTAGATGATTTTTTATGAATTTTAATGCAGCCTAATGTTTAGAATTTAATAGCATCAACGCGATCTTACGTCATTCATTACATTGCGATCACGGCACGAGAATTTATCTTCGGTTGTTGCCACAGAAAGGATTAGAAAAAAGGGCTTTCTCAACCAATCGAGTTTTTAAATGGGATATCGGAATTTCAATTCGCAAGTGAGGATCTATGACGTCAAATGCTTTAAGATACGTAAAAATTACGCCATAATTATAACCCATTTATTCCAGCTCTATTTTCAACACAGGGAGACGATATTTTGATTAAAATTTACTGTCCGCAGTAATTTCAACAGAGGAGATTACTTGAACTTTTTTAAAAATGAAATTCTGTTTTGTCACATGCAGATATGATTTTAGTAGTAAAATATTCGCTTATTCCCGTATGAAGAGCGGGTACGCAGTTATCTTAAAAACATCTCTTGAAAATAGCATAAATGAATTCAGAAGACCTCAAAACGTGTAAATACACCAAAATCTCGAAGTCGAATTTTTTCATGATTACAATACTTTCCTTATATGGTACATGTTCGGAAAGAAATAAATGGTTGTCCATTCCATGTAGTGTCTTAGGTATTTAATGCTACAACTTGAGCCTAAAAAACAGTATGATCTAGAAATAAGACATTTTGAAAGCCAGGAGTTCTCTGCAAACCATTAAGCATTCTACTTTTTTGATAGTGAATGACACTGACGTAGTTTTTTGAGTCATTATACTGCAATGATGCCAGGTTAATACTCGTGACGCAAACTTTACATCAAGAGTCAAATAATTTTGCTCTTTTTCTTTAAATTCCACATCACGAAGAAATTCGAATTACACATGTAAGGAAAATTTTCGTTTCCTACCGTGCGAAGAACGGGCACGCAGCTAGTAGATGTTATATACGGAATGCCATTTATTTCCATGAAGTACAGGTTGCGCAAGCGAATTATACATGAGTCAATGCAATAATTAAACTTTATATATTTTTGTGTATATATCAGTTAATTGGAATGCAAGCTAGGGAGGGACTGGGCAGTCTCTCACCAAATGTCACCGAAAGAATCGCTTAGTGGAGTTCAGTTTTGGGAACTTATTTTTAGAGCCAAATTTTGGAATAGTTTGCCAAGTCACCGAGCGTGTCTACATTGACTTGATTTTGTTAATGAAAACTGTCATGTTTGTTTTCCTGCATAGCAGTACTATTACGTAGTTGCACCGGAAACATTTTGAAAGTGTTACTGAACGTAAGACGTGGTAAGTTTGGGAAACATTTACGGAAGCTATAAATACAAGACAGCAGATAACCCCTTTCAGTGAGTTGTGAGTTCTTGCTTGTAGAGAATACATTAGCGGTGAGAACCCTAAAGCTTCGAATTGGTTTATTATATGTGACATTCTTTCACTAGCCCTTTTTTTTAAAAGTTGCTCGAGATTTTTTATTGTTGTGTGCTGAGGAGGCGTTAAGAGTTCTGCTTCTGGGTTCGAGATTTTTAGCTTGTGGAAGGATTTTATTGTATACAAATTACAGTATTTAAAGGAGTCTGTGATGGACTGACTGTCGTAAATCGAGATCCTACTTGTGATTTCTTGTAAATTGTGAATTGAAGATTGTTCATAGAATTTCTAGAACAAATAAAATGTCTGTTTTGCCCTGAAAATGGAACTGCTTACTAGAACTTTCTACACACACTGAACATTCAAGCTTGTGAACCTGACAATTCAGCAGAGTTTCTGAAATAATATATTGGAATTTTTTTTTTTTTTTTTTGTTAATATAACTTGTAAGGATTGATCAAAATAGGATAAATGTTTCATTAATGAAAATC